>JARKHS020000107.1:0-78039 GCA_030143305.2 Amblyomma americanum
TAGGAAAAGTTTTAGGCGGAAGGTGTAGTCTTCACTGTTTTATGCTCTTTTAGGCTCATCTGGAATGCCTTTGCTTGTAGCTAGTGGTTAGTTGCTATTAAATATGGGAGGCTTTTGACATATGTTTGTTTGGTTGATATTAATTATGCTACACTTTTCTTTTGTAATTTATTTTTAATAGATGTTAAAACATATTCTTCCATTACGCTTTTCCCTTCTTTGAATCATTGGAAATGGTGTATGTTAGAAGTCATTTCTATTAAGTGTGCAGTTGCTCCAGACTAGTCAAACTGCATTTATGATAGCAGTAAATATTCTTTTTTTTTTATAGAGTTGTAGTGCCTAAACAAACAAAAGGCCAAGCGTCATACTGAGTGCAGTTTTTGCATCTGAAATGTTTTTCTGCAGCGGTTACGATATTTGCCTGCATAGGCACATCATCCTTCTTGAAAATATATAGGTGGAAGTAAAAATTACATGGACTTTCATGGCTTGGCACGTATGCTAGTCTAGTTCATGCCTTGGTGTAACCTATGGTATGGCATAGTGGGCTGGGAAACTTTAAAAGTTAGAATAGCATTACTCATTTCACGAGGCAATAATAGCAACTAAATTATCATATATCTTCTTAATCCACTCTACCAGTGCCATACAGAAGCAGTACGAATACGAATGATGGGATTACTTACTACCGGTGCTCTTTGTTACAGGGAGAAACATTTGAGGATTTTGAAACCATGACAGATCGCCTGGTTTCTGAGATTAGCTATCACATAGAAGTATTTGCTTTGAAGCCAGCCAAGATCAGGCAAGTCCAATATATCTCTGCAAACCATAGTATGCATGTGCATGTGCACTGTGTTTTGGAAACTGCATGCAGCTCATTTTATTGTGATGCCATAGCCTCCATTTTTTTTTCTTCCTTTTTCAGTCGTTACCCCTTCCCCAGTGTGGCACAGCGTACTAGAAGCATGTTTTGCGGGCAGACAGTTTTTTTTTCGTCACTTTGTGCTTCATTTAGTCTATTTGTTACGTCACTTAGTGATTGAGCTTTATTTGTATTATTTTATTTGTTTACATAACACTGCAGATGCTCAGTCCTTGCAGAAAGAACAAAAATAAAACAAAGAATCTGTTCACATCGCCTGCAGGTAGCACATAAAACATTTATTTTTACAACTCCTGCATGAGAAGATGGTGACGGAGATTCCTTTTGCTTTGTTGCATTCTTGTGAAAAGTCTAGTATATATTTATTGTTACCATCACCTCTTATCATCATGATCTTTCTTGTGTACTGCATGGATGAGTATTTTTTTTATATGTTCTTCCAAAGTGTCCAGTAAAGGATTTTATGCATTACACTAAGCTGGCACAAGAGTCGCATACCTTAAGCTTTCGTCTTGCTTCCCGCTTGACAGCTGTGAAAGAAATCTAAGCAAGGTAAACATAAGGAAAATGTTCATGCTGTTTTATAGTGTTCCATTAAATAAATTGTGACTTGCAGTCTTCTGTATGGCTACAACAAAATCACGTGAAAGTGTGATACGGTAAAAGCTCGTTAGTTTGACCCCCGTCAATTTCGAAATTTGAATAACTCGAACAGCTTGCTTGGTCCCGGCCAAAGCCCATGTAAGGCTGTGGCCTAGGATGCTCGCTAATTTGGATGCTGCACATCTTACACCGATTAATTCGAACAGCTTCACAAAGGGAGGCCACGTCCAGGTACGACTGGCACGGCAAATGATCGTCAAAATAGCCCTACTCAAACCTGAATTGCGTGCTACATAGCTGCCTGCGCACCTCTGACTTGTGAACAAATGGCAGGAGTGACGAAAATCTGACGGCCCCATCTCTGGGAATATTTGTACTCTAGTTTCGTTTTCACTTTCCTGAACTTTGCACTGGCGTATGGTGGTGATGGCTATCGACCGCGCATCAGGCAGCCAACCGAGCCCAGCTGCGCACCCTTAGTACCCTTTTAAAAAAAGGGGGGGAGAGAAAAGCGCACTGTCGCTTTTCCTTCACTTTTCTCTCACTTTCGTTCACATATTTTTTCCAGTGTGCTCGTCGCATGCCATTCGCTTGTTGTGTGATACTTTCCTCACATGTGATGCAACCGCTTGCGACTCGCTAGTAAAGTTCCTTCATGTAGGCTTTGCTTGTTAGGGGGCTCCACTGCTACTGCATCGCATCGTGAAGGATGGCATGGAGGCCCTTTTCGTTTTGGAGCTTTCGATGCTTCCAACAGTGTGCATGCCGTAATGCATTGAGAAAATGTGAAAAGTGGTCTCTGGTGTGCTGTTCTCATCTCAAAATGCGGGCAACCATTGCACAGTGCTTCGCCAAATAAATTTGCCATGATGTAAGTGGTTCTCGTCATTTTTTCAGGGTCATTCGATAATTCGAACATTGCTTTTATTGTACGTGATTTAAACCATGACAAAGGAGGACGTTTCTTATTATAGCACGAACACAGTCGGTGCATTTTCAGTGAGATGTTTTTAGTACACCTTCGTATTGCACCTTTTCATACCCAAAGCGGTGTATACACTCCTGAGCGAAACTGATGGGAACTTCTGCCTACCACTTCACATTCTCTGGACTGCCACTGGCCCCTTGAAGGGTATTGATATCATAGGGAGAATGTGGTTCACATGTCAAAGGTTCCGTTACATACAAGATACGATAGCACTTCTTTTTATTATTTTTTTCTTTTCTGAAATGTCTGTTTTGATTGCTGTTGACACTCCAACGTTCGTCTTGCACATCCTCTTTCTGCTTGCAGTTTCATTGGCCACTCCCTGGGGAACATCATCATCCGCAGCGCCCTCACTCGTCCCGAAATGAAGCCTTACCTCAGCCAACTGTGCACTTTCCTCTCCCTCTCGGGCCCCCACTTGGGCACGCTCTTCAACAACAGTGGCCTCGTCAACATGGGTCAGTATTTGGCCCCAGCTTGGCATTGGCCCAACTCAGCTGTGTCATTTGGGAGAGCCTGAGACCTTTTCTGATAATCCCTAACTGATGAAGCGTGTATTCAGACGCGCACTCCTAGAGGTTTCGTCCTGGGAACTGCGGCTAAAGACGCGGCTCTTTTTTTTCCAAGTGCTACCATGTAAAATTAACCTGCTTCAGATATTGAAACTACTAATGTGAATTACATCAATGAAAGTCTAGTACTTTTGATTCTTCACAGTAAGTGGCAGGGATATCAACGGTTTCGTAGCTAGAATTATGAAGCATGCGACACCTTGCTTCATGACTTATCTTGGAGGAAAAAATATACCGAAAGTAATAGAATTTAATGTTGAGTTATCATGATAACCATATCATGTCTTTCGATGAAATAGGAAGTAGGTTCTGTTTGTTCTGAGCTAGAAACGGTTGTGTTCATTTGCGTGAAAAAACTCCCTAGGAATTGGTAAGGAATAAGTTTCCGCAGTTGTGGGCTTAAAGCAGCCACCAAATCTTTGAGACATAAGTGAAGCATGTCATTAGTTCAGAAGCATCAGCTTGAACCTCACATTGTCAATATGCCGAGTCTTTTTGCTTGATAGGGTGGCACTGTGTTCTCAAGAGCGATACAGAAATAAATTTTTTCGTCACTGCATTGGCCATTGCGCTGGGACCACAACTTTCTCTTGAAAACGGCCCTGGATTACTGAAAATGAAAATGAGCTTGTGCGTTTCCAGCAGTTGGGAAGCAGCGTCTGAAGGTCAAGATACCCTCAGAAAACTTGGATGATGGTTAGCCTACAATGCTGCAGCATTAGAGATCCCTCCCACACAAGTACTTTTCCACTTACATAGATTTATTGATCGCTGGGAGCCACCGGCAGGGGCTGTGAGACCTCTTCCTGAGCTCCGGTCAGGGTCAATTTTGCACAGATGGCTCTTGAGGAGGCTGTGTATTCCTCTACCAATGAGCTGATGCACCCACACGGCGGGTAGGTGACAGTTTCATTGAATTTACTTGAATTTCATTGCCACCTGCTTTTTCGTGACGCGGGTGGATGCCGGCTTTTCTGGAGAACAGGACCTGTATTGCATTAAAACATCGTGTGTCTAAGAGATGCGGGAAGGAAACTTTTTAGCTGCTGTCGGTGCCCAAATGCACTAGTGGGCGTCTGGGCAATTGTGTGCTCCACCTTTGCTTTGACAGGTATGTGGTTCATGCAGAAGTGGAAAAAGTCTGGCTCCCTGCTCCAGCTCTCCATGAAGGACACAGCTGACGTCCGGCAGTCGTTTCTTTACAAGCTCAGCCAGAAGCCCGGTTGGTACTCTTATCTGTCCTCTAGTGACTTGCTTTCCTTTACTTGCTGGCAAATGAAACGAGGAGACTTTCTATTTCAAGTTAGCTCACCGTTACCAGTTCAGAAACTTCATTTTGTTTTCTTGTATTAAACGTCTGACTTTGATGATGAGGTTCGCCAGCATTGTGCAAATGCTAAAAATCTTGTATGGTTTACTATTGTAGTCGTTGCGATTCGATCTGCAGAATTTTTCCTTTACCTTTTATTCTTCTGTCTTGTTTTTCTCGCACTGTGCACCCCTCGTTATATTTCTTCAACTAGCCCAGGCTGCTAGCCTAGATAGTCAGGTAGAACTCAAGAACGAAGTGGCCAATGCCTCTCTAGGCAGGCTCTGCGGCTAGTGGCGCCAGCCGATTTTCATGACATCATGGTTTATTTATGGTTAATACCCTGTCAGCTAGCACTGAAAAGGATTAAAACAGATTAACTGTGATGTCATGAAAATCAGTCTGTGCCACATTGGCTGGAGGGCCTGTTTTGAGAAGCGTTTGCCGCTTCATTCTTTAGTTGTGTCCAACTGTAGTGCATCACGGAATGAACAAGGGGTAGGAGGGAAGTCTCAGTTGCTTCGACAAGGGGATTTGTCTTCGATTGTGCTGTGCTAAGACAAGTCCTTGTGCTGAAGTGGCAGTCCTAGTCGATCCTTATCGAAATGTTGGTCAGTAGACTTAGGCTTGTGGGGCTACACTTTGTGTGGTCAAGGTTTCCTTCTTGCTTCCTCTGTATCTACTGTGCATACCCTGATACACATGTTTAGTGTTTCAAGTGTTCATTTTTTAAAAATATATTTCAAAATTGCGAATATTGCGTTTTGAGTTCTATTCACCTGAACTCATGGTAGAGCCACATGCCGTGGTGGCTTAGTGGTTAGGGCACTTGACTACGGAGCCTAGGGGCCCATGCTCAGTCCCGGCTGCGACAGCCACGTTTCGATGGAGGTGAAACACGAAAAGTGCCCATCTGCTGTGCGATGTCAGCGCACATTAAAAAACCCCAGGGGATCTAAATCAATCTGGAGAAATCTACTACGGTGTCGCTCATAGCCCATGGGTCGCTTCAGGGCCCCGCTATTACAATTTTACAATTTAATTTTAAAACATTGAAGACTTTTTGTAGCGGCGATCACTATAGCAATGCTCACATGTGAATGATCTTGCGCTATTACATCAGTGAACTTGCTCTTTTCTTGTAGCGTCGGTTACCAGCACATGGCAAAAGCACACATACAGTAATGCATGGTGTTTCTCCCTTGAACTGTTTCTTTACCTTGCTGCTCTGATTGGGCCCACTAAAAGAATGAATGAGTTAACAGCCACAAGGCAGTCAAAGCAGAAAGCTGGCACAGCCACCTTGTGCTAACGCTAATTTCAACATAACTGCAACATTTCTTCCAGTTTTTCTGCCCCTCTCTGAAATTGCAGGGTTGGAATTCTTCAAGCATGTCCTGCTCTTTGGGTCGCTGCAAGATCGCTACGTTCCCATTCACTCGGCCAGGATCGAGCTTTGCAAGGCAGCAGCCAAGGACACGACACCTATAGGTGGGGCTTGCGGAAATGCTGTCATGTCTTGTACAGTTAAACCTGGATGTAATAAACCTCCGTGTAGCAAGTTTCTCAATGTTACTAAGTTTCTCAATTTCAGAATGGCACCCCTGTAGAAGTGTGTATATTTGAGAGCTCCATGCAACAAAAGTTGATTGACCTTGAAATAACGAACTCGCTACACAGACTATCTGCTAGCCAGTGCCAAGTTACTGGAAATTTGGCTAAACCATGCAAAGTTTTTTGACTGTAAAACAGACTCTGGCGGCGGCAGGCAAAGAGACCATTTCCTGGGGCAACGGTGGTGGGTAGACCGAGAGCAGGAACATGCTCGAAGCAGGTGCTTTCGCAGTCGGTCTAGCTCTACCGGTGGTGGCGCAACCACGTGCGCTCTTCCCTTGCCCGGCCGTGATGCCTCCGGCTCCCCCACCTGCCCGACTCTTTGCGCCCCACTCTTAGCTGCGTTAGCTGCGTTGTGCAAGCCACAGTGGAGATGGCGGTGGCTGATGCCACAGTCACATTAGCGCGATCGTGAAATATTTTCCTACGTTTATGACCTCAAGGTGGGGGTGGTTACTCTAAACATCTTCAAGGTGATTTCACCTGCAGATATATCATATTTTAATGCGATAGCGTTAAGGCTCCCATTCTGCATGAAATCCTGCGTTGGCGTCGTCGATGTTGTGAGCGAAAAGTACCCGGAGAGGCAACCAAGGCGGCCACCTAGGCCACGCGACCTCGTGGCATCATCACAGCCTGCCCACCAAATTGTGAGCAAACTGACCATCACCGTGGCAGGTGGAAATTAAATTAATGACTGATCCCGAGAGGTTGCTTGAGAAGAGCAACCTGTGTTGCACAAGCCCCCACTGGTGGCATCACCTGCGATTTCAGGGCAGTGGTGCGTCACTTAACCGCTGCACCACTGCGCCAGGAGTGGTATGAAGACTCCCAGGGATCTGTGAATGTTCAGTCGAGAATGACCTATTCCGCATATACGAGCATTAACCCATTAATGCTATCATATCATACGTCTCTAGGCAGAGCCTAAGTGCGCCCTCCAGTTTTTGGTTTCTGGTCTGCATTATCCTTCCGAGTCTTCATGTGAAAACTGCATATAACGAAAACCTTAATGTAACAAAAAAATCACACTTTTTTGTCAATTTCGTTATAATCAGGTTCAACTGTATTCATGACAACAGGATATGAAAATTTAAGTAATTAAACACACATTGCCAAAGAACAAACAAGCAATAGTAGTATAACAGTTTTCTTTCTTTGCTGTATGCTTTGTTCCTTGATGTGCTATGCTTCCCCATCACCAGACAGGATTCTGTCAAATCCTTCATTGCAGAACAGTATGCTATGAATGACAGAATATGGCAGTTAAATTGGAACCTATATGTCCTGTAATAATTGCCGCAAGAGTTTCACTGCGACTAAGTGTAACCGTGTGCATTGTGTCCATTGTTTCTGGCAGTTTCCGATTGTTTCCAAGGTGATGTGCCGGAGCAGTGAAACCTCGCATTGTAACTTGATATCTCAGTTCCAGTGGCTTTCCTGATCTTGCTAAAGTAAAAGACAGTGTGTGGTGATATCAGATTGGTATTCTGTAGATGGATTGGAAATTTTGTTATCAATATTTTGTTCACCAACTTCATCACAAGTCAGCTTACATTCTCTGCGCCTGCTGTGGTCACCTTAAGCAAACTCATTTCCCAATCTGACCTCCACACCTGACTGTTGGTTACCTGCTCTTTTCATTACATGTCTTGCCCTAAGTGCATTTTCTCCTTTTAATTGCCTCCAGCATATCATAATTAGCTCAAGTGTTATCTGATTCATGTTACTCTTTATCTGTCAACATTACTCTCTCGTCTTCCTTTCCTTAGCCTCCTGCACCTTCCTCAATTTTTTTGTTACTAACTGCTAGGTCAGCTGCATTGGCATGTTTACGATACAACTAAAGGAGCTGTCAGAGTTTGTTTTTTCTCTTGCTGGATTTCGTTCTGCAGCTGGCAGGAAGCGTTTCAATTGGTGCATATGACACCTATTGTAGCGAGCTCACTAGCTGACAAACGTATGACAAGCTGGTACCCACTCATGACAGCATCATGGTCCAGTACCGCAACCCCAGCTGTCTTACCATCCAAGTTGTATGCTGGAGGTACAGGGTTTGATCCCTAGTGCCGCCAGGTACGCACTAGTTTTTCAAATGGGTGCGAGCTTTCTGCAGGCTTGGTGCTTGGATTTCTCTTGGCAGGTGAATTCTTTGGAAAATTGATGTCTTACCCCACCGCACAAAGACCAACTTTTGTGTCATTGCCACCCTTTGGCTAAGCTGTCCTTGCGTCACCACCATTGTATTGTCATCATGGTAGTCCAGTGCATTGCATACTCACCATGGGTCCCCATACTCTCCCCAGGAGCCGCATACCGGGAGATGGTGAGCCACCTGCTGCGGCCACTGGCCAACAAGCCGGACATTAGTCTTGTGCGGTATGATGTGCACCACGCCCTGCCCAGTTCGGCCAACTCACTCATTGGTCGTGCCGCCCACATCGCCGTGCTTGACTCAGAGCTGTTCATCGAGAAGTTCATGGTGGTCACTGGACTCAAGTACTTCGCGTGAACATTCTTCACCCTGCCCTCCACTTCCTCCCCTTTTCTAACCTGGACGCAATGCGTGCCTGCGGAAACTGTGCCGATTTTTGCATCCGTAGTGGATTCAGGTACGAGTTTTTGTTGTGTGTGAAATGGCTTGCTCTTATGTTTTCCAGGTGTGTTGATTGTACTAGTACCTGCTTGGTTCATCCAGACCAGGAGTTCTCAGTCCTTTTTTTTTTTTTTAGCCTGGGAGAACACAAACAACTTTCAAAAGTTGCTGAGGAACCCCATGTGTCATAGCTTTCATCCCTACCTGCAGCACGGATGAAAAAAGGCCATAAAGACATACAGCCCATTAGAAAAATGACTGACTTCAATTAATCATGACTGGCTGTGTACTAAAATGGACTACTACAAGTAGTTACTGTGCGATTGTAGTCTCAAAATTATATGCATGAAAGCAAAAGTGGAGGTTGAGGCGTGCCCTGACTTGGGTGTTTGGGGAACCCAAAAAGCACTCCTAGAAACCTCGGTGTTCCACACAAACCAGTTTGAGAACCCCTGGTCCAAACTGATTTTAAATACGCTCCGTTTCAAGGGTACCATGAACTAGTTGTATAGTTTTGGCGGAAGAACAAAACTTTGCTGCCATCATTTGTTTGGATTGCATAATGTCCACCAAAAAGTGCAAAGTGAAAAAATTGCTGGCACTTTGCTTTCCTAGTGAAGATACTGCACCGTTCTTTTCAGATTGCTTTCATCTTTGGTCAGGCATTGCCACAGACATGGATGAATCTCATTCATTCCTGATAAAACAGGCAGGCAACGTGATGCGATATTATGTACTAAACTGATCGCACAGCACAGTGGTTGCAGTGGTTGCCATGAGAATTGCACATACACCTGCTCCATCAACAGTGCAGCAGTCTTACGGACGACAGTACCTAACCAGTCAAACAACTTGTCTCAATTGATAGTATTGTGGGGTGCTATTTTCGTGCTGTTCTGTTGACACTGTGGTCTACTGACAAGTCAAGCAAGCAGCTGAAATCCTAAACTTGCTGGCGCATAATTTTACCGCACACCAGAATAGTAGGCCATGTCAGGCAAGCTTTCTTGAGGTTCACATAGTGGTGGAGGCTGTGGATAACTTGGCTTTCAAAGTCTCACTGGTTTCAGCCCGAGTTCTCTTGGACATTGTCCATTACACCTCCGCAACCACTTGGAATTGGCCGTGGCTGTCTCAGCTTTCAAACATGCCTTTTCAGTTTAACTCTTAAGTGTTTGATTTCCTTCTATTTCTCAACATTTCAGCTAGACATGTTATATGTACAGTTTGGAGTCTCTGAAACCTTGGAGAAAAGCATTAGATTTCCTTTCGGACAAACTCTGTTTGGCTAAATTATCTGATTTCTAGATAATGCAGATTTAGCTTTTTATAGACACTGTGCCAGTAAAAGAAAAAAGAAATATTTCAACTCGCGCTCTTTGGTTGAGGCATATATTTTTTCAGGGCCTGGAAAGCTTAATTGAACAAACTTGTGCATCTTGGGGTTCTTCCAGGCTCAGGAAGGACAGCAGTTAATTGTGGGCAGCCCTGTATAAAACTGAGTGCATTTTCCTCCTTAAGCGCAGTGTCAGTTTTTTTCATGAGCTTGAGGTTTCCGAATTGTTCCTGTCAAAAGTTCGGCTTTGTGACGAAAAATTACCCGCCGCGGTGGCTCGGTGGTTAGGGCGCTCGGCTACTGATCCGGAGTTCCCGGGTTCTAACCCGACCACGGCGGCTGCGTCTTTATGGAGGCAAAACGCAAAGGCGCTTGTGTGCTGTGCGATGTCAGTGCAGGTTAAAGATCCCCAGGTGGTCGAAATTATTCCGGAGCCCTCCACTACGGCACCTTCTTCCCTTCTTTCACTCCCTCCTTTATCCCTTCCCTTACGGCGCGGTTCAGGTGTCCAATGATATATGAGACAGATACTGCGCCATTTCCTTTCCCCAAAAAACCAATTATTATTATTATTATTACTATTGTGATGAAAAACCAATTTCCATAGATGATGACTGAATGTTTAGTGAAAGTGGTGTCTTGTGAGCACCTAGTCGTTTACGCTTGTTTGTGGTTTATGCTTTATGGAGGTTTAACATCCCAAAGCGACTCAGGCTATAAAGGACGCCGTAGTGAAGGGCTCCGGAAATTTCGACCACATGGGGTTCTTTGACGTGCACTGACATCGCACAGTACATGGGCCTTTATGTCATTTCCGGTTAACTATGACTGTATGCATTTGTGTTTAAGGTACTGTCACATTTGTCTTGAGGGTAAGAGACTGATTTTTTTTTCGTTGCCGTTCATGTGCATGTCAGAGTAACCTCAAATGCTCAAAATTCTGCCACAATATTTCATCGCTTTCCGAACAATAGAAGCGACAGTGGTGGTCATACGTTCATCCCCTCCTTGAGAGATCCTGTCACCAGGCCACACTCGGTCACATTGCGTCTCCTGGCCTGCGGCTCCGATTTCATACGCTCCCGTGTTATTGTGCCCTCGCTGGGAAGTGGTGTGTTGTATCACAGGTTAGTAGCTTGTTCTCAGTTTTAAAATTTAGACTGCAATCTGAGCCTTTTACTGCCTTTTTCACATGGAGTGTTTTCTTTATTGTTATTATTAGATATTATCATTAATATTGTTTGTATCATAACAGTCAAACCTTCTCATTCGCAGTGAGCCGTAGCAAGTAGCGCTTCAAATAGCACTTCCACGATCACTTTTCCCTCGCAGGGCAGGGTCGGCAGGGCAAGCAACATAGCCTTTTAGTTTGGCATAGTTATTTTCAATGCGACACCACTGTCATGCTGGGAAAGCTGGTGTTCGATTTTCCACTTGTCGCGGGGTAAAGCCAAACTAACTGAGCAAAGGCTTGCGGGCGGTTCTCGCATGGCCTGGTTTGCTTGCTAAGTTGAAAGTGCTGCAGAAATCAACTGTCCAATATTTTTAATGAGACATTATTCTAATAGGGGCATGATTATTCATTAGCATCCACCCAAGCACAGCCATATGGCTACAGGGGAAAGCTATTCAGGTTTCTCAGAAACATCGCAGTTGGAGAAAAATTTGCCCCAGTCCGGGAATCAAACCTGGGACCACCGCCTGTCTGGGCCAGTCGCTCTACCAACTACAGAGATTATTCTGTTTATAATGTAATGCTAATTTATGACTGCTGCTGCAGGTGATGAAGGTGCGAGCCACGTTGGCCGTGACACCACCTTAAGCAGGCACCGAGATAGTATGACACTGGGGCTTTGCCCGCGAGGGGCGCAGCGGTGTTTACGGAGCTTCTCCCAAGCGAACACCCCCTAATGAAAGCCGGGCGCCAGGCCGGGGGACGCTTGTACCCATTTTTACAGGTGGGTGTCCGGCGGTGGGTTTTTGAACCGACCACCTCCCGCAGCCGAGACGGGCGCCCAACCCACTAGGCCACGGCTGCGGTGAATAGGATCATATCTTTTTTGATAGGAATTGGTTCGAAAGCACCGTCCACTGTGGCTTCGAATGGCATATTGAATGGAATATCGAAGTATTTTGCAATCCCTTTTCAATTGGATATGTCTGGTTTGGACTGTATATTATACCCATCCACCAGTGTCAGTGTGCAGCTATGGTGTCATTAGGGGTGTGCAGATATTGAAATTATTAAATATGAATCAAATACGAATATGAAGAAAAAAATGCCTTCGAATGTTAAACCAAATATCAAGTATTTGTTGCATAAAAAAGTGTCAGGAAAAAATAAATAGGCAAACGTTACCCTTACATATCACGTTTGTTATGTGGGAAAGCCTGCTTGCGGAGTTTCGCGCGAGGTCAGAGTCCAGCAGCGTTTGAACGTGAGCGGTCCACACGATAATTGACGGAGAAGAAAGCGAACAGGACACCTTTGTACTACTTCCCTGACACTTTAAACTTAGTCTTCAGATAATTTGCCCAGATACTGTGTCTTGGCCGTGGTTGGATTTATGAAAGTCGGCAATATTCGGAAGTTTTTTAATACCAATTTCTTGAACTTCCAGAATATGAAGCAAATTACAAGCATATTTGATTTGTATTCGAATATTTGCATGCTCCTAGTTGTTATTTTAGTTTCTGCATGAGGTGTGGCTCATTCTCATTGTCCAAAGGATGGAAACATGGCAGAAGTTCATTTGCATTAGTCTCGAGGCAGTTATGCCAGTCTGTAGTTTCGTTTTTTTTAGGCCAGTGGGGTTAGTCTTTAAAATGCCACACCAGTTTCTTGGAAGAGTACCTTGTGCAGCTATTGCTGTAAAAATTGAAAGGTGACCGTTCGAAAGAACTTGGACGGACTGTACCTGTTTTGTGTAGAAAGCATTACAACTGATTTCATCCGTAGTTATGCTGGTGGTACCATAACCTATATGTAATTCTTTTAAGGATTGTGAAGTGGACATATAAGGGATAGTAGGTGGATAAGCGTATGCCTCGACCAGTTCGGCTGTGAACACAGGACTGCTAAGTGTCGCACAAGTTGCAGTCACGTTTCTTGACCTGTCAGTAGTCTGCTAGTGTATTATAAAGCCACAATACAAATCCATACATTAGTTGCTTTTAATTTGTCAAACTTTTGTGCAGGATTCATTTCAACATTTCAGTTGAGACACTGGGATTAGGCACTGTCTACTCCATACTAACTTGGCAGCTCCATGGTTTGTGTGCATCTCCCATTGCTTCTCCCGGCCACAAAGCTCCTGAAAGTGCTTTTGTGTTTGTTACAACAAAAAATATAGCAACTGCAAAGTTGCGAAAGTAGTACTCAGATTATGAGCACGGCAGTGCACCCAAAAGCGTGGCAATCTCTTGTGGGCCCAAGCCCAGACCTGCACAAGCAATCTCAAGCTGCTTGTCCGCAAACTGTTTTTCTCGTCTTTTTTTTATTGCGGATATGCGCAGTTTTGGAAGTCTTCTTGCTCATTTCCACAAACTGTGTTCTGAGACAAGCGTTGATCCACTTGGAAGTCTGTTGCCATGTAAATGCTGCGGCTCGCTTTTGTTGACTGCTGAGGTCCCTGTACTACTGCTACAGTGTTTACCCCTATTGGAGCACTTGTTTTTACGTGTTGTTTTTTTGGCACTTGTGTGTTTTTGTTTGTGTCATTGTTTTTATTGTTTTCTTTTGATCATTGTTGAATGTATAATTCATCGTGTGCAGAGCTGGAACTATTTATTTCTTGTTGTCATATTTTCAGTGTTCGTTGTTATGGGCTCCACTTACGGGCACCACTTATGGTCCTTTTGCCATGTCGTGGTGCAAGAGCGCATTTGTGCGTGGCGTATTCGTGGCAGATGTGTCTTGTATTTGTAGAATAGACGCAGTTTTGCTCTGTAACCTCAGGCAATCTCTGATTTTCTTCTATTCTGTTGTATTCAATTCTATTTGCTTTACTTCTGGTTTTGCATGTTTCAGTCTACACAGCATAGTACGTGTGGCATCGATTACTATGCAAAAGTAATCATGTCGGTTGCACATGCCGTGTTTTATGTGGCCAGCACTCGTGCGCACCAAACCTTCTAGTTTTTGCGTATGCTTTGACATTATTCGCCAAACCGTGACACCTCAGAGATGATTAAAAAGTTTCGCATCTTGTTCAGTAGCTGGCTGAAGTAGAGCTTGGATTGAGCAAAGGGCTCGGAAAATGGGAAGTGCATTATTTATTGCAGTGCCACGAGAAAGTTGCACCTCCAGTGCAGGCTTTACTCTTTTTTTTTTTGGAAACTTGCCAAATACAGCAAAACCTCGTTGATACGTTCCCAGTTCAAACGATTTCAGGTTTGTACGCTCGAAATAGCGGACATTAAAAATGTTCCATACAGTTGCACTATATATTTGCCGGTTAATGCGGTCCTGGAAAACACGATTTCCTGGCTACTGCGTTCAAAATTTCGACAAACTGTGGTCGCATAATACGTTTATTGACCAACCGCACATGTGCAAACATACAAGTGGGCAGAACGTGAGGGCACGCGACATGTTTTTTGCGACAGTCACCTGCTGTTATGGTTTCTCCGCAGTGCCTCGATGCAACGAGGCAAAGCACTACTACCGTCAACAAGAACAAAAAATAAAAACTGTGCGCTAGCATGCGCGACGACCGTTTGTGGGGGCACGCGATATAAAGAGGAAATATGCTGAGGTTTTATTCGCGGTGCATAAGGGCAAAGAGGGCAAAGCTTCTACGAACTACAGCGGTGCGCTCATATACGAACGGGCCGGGTCTGGGAAACAGAGCTTGAAAAGCAGAAACACTGCGACAATCGGCCGCCGCAGTGGCTTTTCCAGAATACTCGGGTGCAACAGGGCGAAGCACCCAAAAATGACAAGGAAGAGATTTTGGTTACTTTCGTCACTGCCGTCGACGGACCGGTTGCGTTACGAATTTCCTTCCTCGCTAAAGACGGCGCGAACGCGGACTGAATTCGGCGAGCACTAGAAATAGGATCTGTTCAGCTCTTGTGCCAAGAAATGCCTATCGACACTTTTATAAAGTGAAATTTTCAATTACTGTCTTTTTACCTCATTCAACAGTTACATTTTTCAAAATTATTTGGTTTGGATCATACATTTTCCTGGATAAAGCGTTTTTCCCGCAATTAAAAAAAATTGTATCAACGTGGTTTTACTGTAGTACATCAGTGTTGACTAATTTCGATTTCTAAATGTCGTTTAAAGGGGCTCTGAAACACTTTCTGAGGAGAGTACATAAACCCGCTCAGTCACTACATTCTCTCGCCATGAACACCCGCACCCCCAAATACACCTAGCGGAGGACCCACAATCCCGGTCGAAAGTTGATGAGTCCTTTCTGGCGACCTTTTTATGCTCCCGCCCTCCTCTGTCGAGTGCAAAATGTGAGGAGAAGGAAAGGCACGAAGGCGCTGAAAGTAAAATTTTGACTACAGATAACTCTACTTCTACAAAATATGTTTTAAAAAAATTCTTGCTGGAGAATATTCGTGAAGTGGCGTCTTTAACATCCCAGGAATAGCGCACCTTTATTGAGAGCCCCTTTCAGAGCCCCTTTAATATTGTCCTTTCTACAGGCTTACAGGTGCTAAAAAAGACTTAGTTTAGTGCAAGTAACATTCCAGTGCAACTACTAGTGCTGTTCCTTTGTGTGTACACTAATAGTTTAGAAGGTAAAGGGAGCTGTCATGTGCATTGTGAACTTTCTCTGTTCTGTGGCATAGTTTTTGGGGGTTATTATAAGCAGTATCAAGAGACTGATCTCCCGTACTGAATTCACATGCAGACCTCTATTCTATGTATATATTGCTTTTGAATTAAGTCATCTTGTGATGTTTTCACTTGTCTTTGGATAGTTTGATAATGTGTACAGCGCATTTGTCTCTTATTGTTTGTTTGATGTGTTGTTATTGCAGACTAATTCCATTGCTTTCATGTAAGCCCTGCAACAAGCAGCTTCAGTGAGGAATCTTGCATAAAAATCATGGATATTGTTCGCATTTGTGACAGGCCATATGCGGCATGTGTGACTTTGTTCTTGGCAGTTTTGTTGATTGTGTACCGTATTTACTCGCATATAGGTCAACCTTTTTTTTAATTAGGTATCGACCTATATTCGTGACCAAAGCGAGAAAAAGTAGCGAGCTGATGGAGCTCTATTGTCGCGCCCGCCGGATGCGTGGGAGAATCTTCCAGCGGAGATCATCAGGGCAGGGTTCAAAAAATGCTGCATTTCTAACGCACTCGACGGCAGTAAGGACGACATGATTTGGGATGCCGAAGTCGCCTATGAAGCATCTTAAGAGGAAGACTTTCCCGACAGTTCCAACGAGGATGCGGCTTGTGACAGCGACTAGCGGTATTTAGTGGACAAGTTTATTGTGAATGAAGGTTTGTCGTGTGAATGTTTTTTTTTCATTTTTCAGAAGATATGGGTTGACTTATATTCGATTATTTTTTTTTATTTCTTGGCGAGCCCAATGTATAGGGGTCAACCTATATTCGTGCTCGACCTATATGCGAGTAAATACGATAATTCTTGTTTCTTGATGCTTATTGGGTTGTTTTTATTTTTCTTTGCACTGCATATGTTATATTTTTCTAGGCATGCAATCAGATTTTATTGTTTGCTTTTTTTTCTTATTAAGTTGCCAAATATATATTTATTCTAGTTGCTTTTGCAATGCCTTCTTCACATTGTGAAATATGTGGTGATTTTATGTCAGTTTTTATTCTGCATGCTGATATATATATATATATATAGGTTTTATCTTCTTTGAGGCCATAAATTTTACTTTACTCACTGTATATCTTATTCTCAAAAGGCGGTAGTATGCATGGTCGCAATGGTAGAACTGTTTAGTCTTGTGACAGTATTCTTTTGATTGAAGGAGCATTAATTGGTGCTGCCAAATAATTGTTTAGCTCCTAATGCATCGTGTTCACAATTCTTTCTCTCACAGCAAGGTACAACATACATACTGAGAAACTGGCAGGGAGTAGCATGCATCAGCATTTAGCAAAGCTAGTTGCTGCGTTGAACATTGCAAAACTGATTATATAAAATTTTTTCATGTTGCTTTAGCATGCAAAAGTAATAGTTTTGAACAGTTCACTGTTTAACAATACTTTTTAGTTTTAATCAGTTCAGATGCAAATTTGCATGCTTCCTGTTCCCTCCAGTAATGCCTGTGACACATGATTTTGTGGGCCATCTGCCATGTAAAGAATAATGCCGAACATTCACCCTGGTTGTGAACACCCTGATTGATGGTGTGCTGATACTAGCTGAAAGTACAAGCTTGTATACATTATAAGCATGAACAATGGGAGCTACTTTGTGAAGAATTTTTTTTCAGGCCTTGCGCTTGTCGACCGAAAACTGTTGTACAGCCAGAATTTCTCTGCCCACCTTCAGTACAACACACAGAAGGGACAGTGCAGTGGTGGCCGTTTTGGTGTGAAAAATCCGCAGTGCCACCTATTGCACAGAAGTCACATGCGCTAAGGAATGAGCATACGGTGTGATCATTGCGACACCTGCAGCCATGTCCTGCAGATGGCGCCATGCACTCTGTCAAAGGTTATATCGAGGGGTGGCGCAATAATGCTGTGTGCGATGTTTAATATGATGTAAGGAGAAAAAAAAAACAGACGCTTGTGAACTCTTCATTCCACTTGTGACATGCTGCTGTTTCTGAAATCATTACATTATTCTACTACGGTATAGTGGCAATACAGTGCCGTCAAAGCGCCAGTACTTTCACCACAAGTAGGTCCCAAGCTTGATGTCAATTTTTGTACTAAAGTTTCGAGCTCCGGAATGGTTGTGTACCACGTGCTGGTTAAACAACACTCCGCTGTATCGCATGTTTGTCTGTGTGTATGGGCAATGCATGTTTGAACCAAAGTTTCATGTGCCAGTTCATTCTCTTGTTTTCCGTTAACCGACCTCACCCACCAGTACTACCGACGTGTTCAGAGAACAATCTGCGAAGTCATGGCTTGCCTCCCATTATCACAAGAAAGCGTCACCTAGTCTTATTCACGTACAAAGATGCATCACTTTGTTGCCGGTCATAACTCTGCGCTGCTGGCTTACACTGCGTGCTCACTGGAAAGATGCCACGCAATTTATGTACATGGCTGTCTTTGCGAAATTTTGTGTGTAACCATTGTGTGTGCACTTGTTGCTATTCATTAAATGGATGTTTACTGCAAAGTCGCATGACAGACTCTGTCTGGTTTTCCTCACTTGCCAGCACTATAGTGTCTGTTGACAGAGAAATAGGAAGAAAGCATGACGCTGGACAGCTATGCTTTACAAGCAGGTCTCCACCTAAGCCGTTTTCTTTAGCGTTTCCCTTGAGGTCAATTTCATTCAAGTTTTGTTCTTAATAAAAATAGATTCTATGGCTCTTTCCGGCTGTGTGGGTGTTTGTCCGGCTGCAAAAGAAGCTTTTGTCGCCCAAAAAATTGGATTTAAAATTATCCCTCCTCTGGATTCAAACCCCCAATGCCGAAACTGTAATAGGCTCCGTGATTTCAGTTTGAAAGTGAATGGCCATGAACACTCGCCTCATGGAAGTGTTGATGCGCCGCCGTTTGCTTGTGAAAATGGCCAGTGGTGGCGACGCCTGTATTAAGAATAAACATTACTGTCAGTGACCACCACCTGTATTTCAGTTACCTTTTGTAGCTTTTAAAAGGCTTGTTTTCATTGAAAATGTTTTTGTCACTAGGATGCAGTAATGTGGCAAAACAGGCGCACTACAGTTTGTTTTCGGAGTTGTTGACTAGGGCTCTTTAACCAGAGTATCGAACCAAAGCCGAAACTGAACTCGAAGAGTCCAAAAGAACCATTCCGAACCAGTTCGGCACTTTATTCAGCCATACTTCTCTTGCAACATAGCATACTTTTTTTTTTCAGACAAAATCAGATGTGTTACCGCATAGATTGACTGAAGACCATCTGCGTTGGGCAGTGTGAATATGGCGCCCAGTCTACACAACAGAACAGGGAAGTCAGGTGTCTAGGAAAGAAGCGTAATTGGCACTTCTGTAATGTGCTTTCAGCAATTCTGAAGCATTCTATGTCCGATTGGTGTGGAATATTGAATTTATTAGTTCCTCTCCCTTTCACATGTTTGCAGACAGTTTTAATCGAATTATACCACTGCTCTAACTGAAACCAACAAGTGAAAATAGCTTCTCTTTCTTTGTGTCATGACTCATGAACCATATATAGGTGCAATGGCACAACCACATTGTGGTGCGCTTGGTTTCGGATGAATTTACAGTCTCGGATACGTGAAATGGGTACAATGGCACAACCACGTTGTGGAGCATTTACTTTTGGATGAATTTACTGTCTCAGAAAATGGATACAAAATTAGGTACACCATAATGGCTCTTGTGCTCGGCTGCTGATCCCAAGGTCGTGGGTTCTATCCCGGCCGCGGCGGCCGCATTTCTGTGGCGGCAAAATGCGAAAACGTGCGTGTGATGTGGGCGCACGATGAAAAACCCTTCTGGTTTAAGCTAACCTACACTACCGCATCCCTCATAGCCCCCGTGCCCATTCGACATAATAATAATAATTGGTTTTTGGGGAAAAGAAATGGCGCAGTATCTGTCTCATATATCGTTGGACACCTGAACCGCGCCGTAAGGGAAGGGATAAAGGAGGGAGTGAGAAGAAAGAGGTGCCGTAGTGGAGGGTTCCGGAATAATTTCGACCACCTGGGGATCTTTAACGTGCACTGACATCGCACAGCACTCGGGCGCGCCTGTGCGTTTCGCCTCCATTGAAACGCTGCCGCCGCGGTCGGGTTCGAGCCAGGGAACTCCGATCAGTAGCCGAGCGCGCTAACCACTGAGCCACCGCGGCGGGTAATGTGCGATGCGCATCCGCGCTTTTCGACATCGCCGGTACAGAATCTGGCACAGTCGCCAGTGTGTCGCTGTCCAGCTCCCTGCGCCACATTTTAAACGAGGCGGTAGACGTAATGCACTGTTAATAGTCGATATTAAAAAGAGCGCAGCCGTTACAGCCGGCGTCGTCGCTTCATATGACGCGGTTGTTGCGACGCGCGTCTGTTCTTTCAATCTTCTCGCATCTTTCAGCTCTCTGTCTGCACGTGGCAGCGATTGTGGCTCAGCTCGAGCCAGTGGGCAAGCCCGAGCACTCCTTTTCATGCTTCCTTCACTCGCAACAGCAGCAGCATATTCTCTGAACGTATTTATTGTGCGCTGAGCTTGTCTGTCTTGACTTCCATAAAAGTATGTTCTTGTGAAAATGCTGGCATCAGGCAGAACAGATCTCCCTGCAGTTTTAGAAATCAGTTTTCCTTTTGCTCCTTAATAATATAAAATTGAAGGTGCACAAATATTTCGCACATTGCGTATTTCCGTAACTTTGTCACGGATCTCCCCGGAGAACACTCGGACCGAAAGAATGGACTAGGCGACAGGTGTACCCACACAGACGCACATTTAATACACCCTACGTGCACAAACGCTAGCACACAAAACACAGACTATAAACCACACGACCCGGGAACACTGCTACCAGCGTCTACCTACTAGCGTTCTACTGTTAGCGGTCGGCGTTCGTGCTCACGGTTGGTTCGGTGCGGCTGCGGCGTTGTATGGGTCCAGTAGCCGGCATCGAGGTGGCGTTCGACGTGCTGCGGCTGGCGTCGCTGGCGGTGTCGTTGGCTGCGTCGTACACGCTCCCGGTCCAAGCGCCCGTGGAGTTGATGCCGGTGTTGGCATTGGGGGCACCACCCGGATGGGTGGCAACAGCGCTGGAGACATCCCTGGCCGTAGCAGGTGGTAGCGTCCTCCGTTGACTCCCCGGAACGGGCACAGGAACGGCAGGAAGTCCACGGTGCGAACCCATAGAACGCGAGCTCAACGGAGCAGTAGCCGGCGTCGCTCTCTTCCAGCTGAAGCGCCGGAGCCTCCGCTTCTCTGTTCTTCACCCCCCCCCCCCCTCCGGGCCTCGCTCTCCCTCGCCCTTTTATAGCCTTGGCGTTAGTCCACGTAAGCCTTGTCGTCGTCTTCTCCTTCTTTTCTCCACCAATCATCTCTCTCCACCTCACCGAATGCTTCTTCATCTTCTTTAGTCTTCTGTTAATCCACGTCATCCTTTGTCGCCAACTCTTCTTCTTCACACCTCTTTCCTTCATAATTTTATTTTAGACTCCCTATCATATGTGACAAACTTTCCACCGTAACCAAGTCCACCGTAAATATATAAACTCCATTTCAGTTTTTTTTTACCCATCCCTTACGGCGCGGTTCAGGTGTCCAACGATATATGAGACAGATACTGCGCCATTTCCTTTCCCCCAAAAAACCAATTATTATTATTATTATTTCAGTTTTTGGAACTTTGAAAATGCCCTTCTTTCCGCCAGAGCACGGCGCCTGCGTTGGCCGCCACTCCCCGCCACGCAATGGTTTCAGTCTGCTTTATGCTTTCTTCGATGCATATTATTTTTCGCTTTTCTCAAAGCCACACAAGCAAGGTTCGCGTCGTCATTGATACGAAAAAAATATAAATGGAAAACGAAAAAATACAAAATGTTACGTATGCTCTGATGACCTTGCCATAGCTGTTACGGTGTCCTAGCTGTTAGGTGATAATAGCGACAAGCAGACAAAGTCCTTATCGATTGCGCTCGCTAAATCTCAAGAGCCAGCGCCAGCGTTTCAGAGAGCAAGAATGCTCCTGCGAGTTGGGGCCCTGCTTTGTCTTGGAGGTAAGATTTGTCCGTCCTCCCATTCATAGGTGTGAGACGTAAAATGTCTACTTCAAGTGGAATTACCGGTAACGATTAAAGCACTTTGCTGCAGCTATTGTTAGTTTTCCGTCCCGGAGTAGGGCGCCTTTTTGCTGCGACAGCTGTGCTGCTGTACCCCGCCGTTTTCTCCCCCACGGGAATCTGATATCTGTACATATACCTCCTCTCAGCCGACCCCCCATCGCTACCCTGAGGGCTGCGCGCCCATCCACCGCCACCTTCGGTCCACCACCCTCCAGCCCCTGAAAACATCAACCATTCCAAAATCAGCTGCGCAAACATTTGCTTATGACTCCGTGACTTCTTAAAATCTTTGCGCGTCTGTCTCGTGATCTTTTCAATAGTTATTGTGTTATGTTATGGTGTCCTGGGCATGCATAATTGGTTGGTTTTTGTGGAAAGGAAAATGGCGCAGTATCTGTCTCATATATCGTTGGACACCTGAACCGCGCCGTAAGGGAAGGGATAAGGGAGGGAGTGAAAGAAGAAAGGAAGAAGGAGGTGCCGTAGTGGAGGGCTCCGGAATAATTTCGACCACCTGGGGGTCTTTAACGTGCACTGACATCGCACAGCACACGAGCGCCTTGGCGTTTTTCCTCCATAAAAACGCAGCCGCCGCGGTCGGGTTCGAACCCGGGAACTCCGGGTCAGTAGTCGAGCGCCCTAACCACTGAGCCACCGCGGCGGGTATCTTACGATTCACATTTCTAGTATGACCACTGCTTTTTCTTCAGATGTGCATTGAAGCGAAAGCTTCACGACGCTATTTAAAGCTGATTTCGCCGTGCGTTGCCGGTTGACCTTCCGCTGAGCCAGAGGTCAAATGTGGCTATAGGCCTATATGTGGTCATATGTGGTCCACCACGGTGTCGCACCACTTGACCTTTGGCCTTTCTATTCGCCGGTAGAGGGCGCTAGAATAGGCTGTAGCGTTCATTGGGTGACCAACCACCCGCGATGAATCATTAATTTAACTGCCACCTGCTAGGGTGGCAGTGTGGGCGCGCTGCCTATCCAGTGTGCGGAACGCACTCAACTTTACAGACGCCAAGCCGAGTTTACTTGCCTGATACACCACAGCTTTCGCTCTCTAACCAGGCTTAGCAGTAGTTAAACCGCAGCTAATTTTTTTTCCATATGCGTTGCATCTATGCTATACACTGCTTATGTTATAAGGCTATGTATCGTCCACCTATACTATAAGTTTTCCCTTTACAATATGTTTATTTATCGTTTTTGACTGATATTTCATGTTGTATTTTACAACTTGTTCAACTTGTAGTTATGACGTTTTGTGCCCTCTTACTCAATGGCCTTCGGGGCCCTGTAAGGTATTATTAATAAATCGAAATTGTTGACAGGACGGCTACACTGCGTAACGCCATAATCGGTGGCATTTGTTAAGGTATGTGTAATTTACGATATGTTGAGGCAGAGAATATGACAGCGACTTCATACCTGCATAGTTTTAAAGTAATAATAATAATAATAATAATAATAATAATTGATTTTGGGGGAAAGGAAATGGCGCAGTATCTGTCTCATATATCGATGGACAACTGAACCGCGCCGTAAGGTAAGGGATAAAGGAGGGAATGAAAGAAGAAAGGAAGAATGAGGTGCCGTAGTGGAGGGCTCCGGAATTATTTCGACCACCTGGGGATCTTTAACGTGCACTGACATCGCACAGCACACGGGCGCCTTAGCGTTTTTCCTCCATAAAAACGCAGCCACCGCGGTCGGGTTCGAACCCGGGAACTCCGGATCAGTAGTCGAGCGCCCTAACCACTGAGCCACCGCGGCGCGTAACATAGTTTTAAAGAGTTCGTTTCAGTTTTCTGCACATACTCGTTTTTATACTAACTGTCTTCTACCGTCCGCAGAATTCTGCCACAGGATTCTGTCGCGTGTGTCAAGCCTCGGCTAAGTTTAAAAGCATCGAAGTAGTACTCATTTAGCAGAATTTTCGCTTAAGATGTCTGGTCTTTCTGTATTTTTTTTTGTCTGCTACTTAGGTCCTCTTCGTTCTCAACCCCCATCACTCTTACCTCCTCTCTCTCCACTGTAGGTTGTGCTTGGGCGAGCATCACTCGCCTCAACTTCGCGGTCGACGAGGCGTTGAACCACGTCGACGTTGACGTGCTTCCTCTTGTGGCGACCTCTTTCGATGTGGACAACCAGCTTAACTGGACCTTCTCCGGATTCGTCGGCTTTCACCTGGAGAACGGTACCGTGCGCAACATGCGCCGAAGGGTGGGTACCCCACCTGTGCAGGGCTTTCTGCCTATGCTCGGGTCCCTGGGCGATAGGCCAGGAGAGGTTGCAAGTCGACCGCAACGACTCGAGTGGCGCTTCTTCTTACCATCAATAAGAATCACGCATCGGTCCTGTGACACGTTGCCATATACCTATGTCGTGGGGCAAGGATCCTTGAAAATTCTGACGGAGTCTCTCCTAAAATCGAAAAGTTCTGTCGCCCTGTTTATGCGAGATTAAAAAAAATGATGGTCGATTTGCGTAGTTAGGCCAAATGCGAATTAGGTGAGCTAGCAGTGCTGTTCAGATCCGGTGTTCACGGATGGTGGTTGTTCTGATAGCGATATAATTGGTCAATGTCCATGTATGCGGCATTGGTCATTCTCTACATTCATACATCCCTGGGAGTCTTCCTACCACTTCTGACACTGTGATGCAGCGGTCAAACGATGCGCCATTGCCTTTCTATTTCTATGGCAGGCGCTGCCATATAGGGGGGACTTGGGTTTCTTGGGTTGGCTTACGATCCAAGTGGTTCTCCTCGAGCAGCTTCTCACGGTTAATTAACTGAGCTGCCACCTTGCACGGTGGGCAGGCCGCTTACCAGCACTTGGTGGGTAGCTGAGCAGCCTTTCACAAAACAGGCTTCAGACAAACAAACCCACAACGGCTAAATGCGGGGAATGGCCACTATAAGTGCCAGCACACTAAAAACGCAGCAACAGCTCCTAGTCTTTACAATCAAGCCCAGAAGTGGCAGTATGCGCAGTGTAGCGCTCTTCTGTCACGTAACGCATGTAGACTTGCCCATGTGGGTTTTGACGTCGGAGCACTCGTGTTTTTTTTTTTTTGAAGGGTAAGGAGGAGCGGTGTGCATATTGAAGCTATGGCTGACGCAGTTTCACCCCACAGTAGGCCGGGAAGTTTGGGAGACTTTCCTGCATGGAAGAAAAACAAGCCTCCTCTCCTCACGCAGGTCCGAAGACGGAGCGACTGCAAGCGAAGTAACGTCCGCTCTGAAATCATCCCGGTAGAGTGCCGCTTTAGCATTCGCGGCTTGGTGGCAAGGTACGACGTCGAGGTGACTGTCGAGGAAGGCCTGTCTATCTGGAAGGGCGCCGAAGTGCATGTGGACGGCGGAGACCTCCTCATGTGGATAGGCGTGGCGAATTATTACTGCAAGAACTGTAAGTTACACGTGCACAAGCTCTGAACCGGAGCACTGACAATGAGGTGATTGATTTGGCCGTGAAGGATGCATGACACCTTTGACGAGTGCTAGCCTCGTAGAAAAACCGAGCCCCTTTCAATGCCCCGCAAGCGCCCATAGCATTACAGGAATTTTGGACAGCTGCTGGCTAGAGCCGCTGAGCTTGGCAGCCTACGCCGTTCAAAAGAAAGAACTCGCGTTTTTTTTGGTTTAACTGTGTGGAGATAATTAACAGACCGGGTTTTTCAACCGGACATCGATTCTAGGCGGTCGTAGGAGATTCTAGTAAAGCTTTAGATTCTAAGACCCTCGGCCACACATATCAGCCCTTACACAAATGGTCTTAGACAGTCTATAGATTTCTTGTAAACTCTATTTCCTTCCTATATTTCTTTTGTCTATCCGTAGTCTATGGACTGTCTATAGACAAGTCTACTAAAAGTGTATGGTTATACATCTATAGATTGTCCATAGACTGTCTCGGAGATTTGTATTGCCTATAGACTATCCTCTAGGATTTGTCTTTAGAGAGTCTATAGACTTTATCGGCAGAACTCTATGGACTGTCTAATTTCTTTTTTTTGATAGGGAAGGCAGCGGTGCCTCGACGACTCGCCCAGCATTTGTTCCGAAACAATTCAAAGCTGGAACAATCGGCGTCTATGGGAACGACGGAAATTTAGATCGATTTCGGAGAATCTACTGCTCCAATCTCGTTTCGCCCGCGCCTTGGAATATAGTAGTGACTGAGCTTTCTATTCTGAACGCCGTGTTTCCCTAAAGGAGAGGGAAACGATTTTAAAAAATTACACTTTTACTACACCGTCACCGCATCTCAAGCTGCAGGGCTATGAGCCAATGCGTCTACGCGCACGTATAAGTCACGCCGTTGCTGAGTGCTGTAACGTTAACGGCGCAGATTTAGAGATTCTCGGATCGAGCCTTATCTACTGCCATGTAATCTTTAAAGAAAATACAAGCAATAGTTTCTTGACATGCGCCACGCGGTGGCGAAGCAATCAACTAGGCCTCTGTCCCGAATTCCCGTTGTTGTTGTTGTCCTCTCTTGAGTGGCACATACCCACAGTGGGGGACTGTTAAGGGGCGCACCGCACCACCCCTCCTTCCTCCTCCTCCTGGTCGTCTTTCTCTTGTCTTCAGTGTGGTACCCAGATGCGGGTAACTCCATGATGAACCATCACACTCCAGCTTCAGTCACTATCTGATACACGAAATGCTACTGCGCAGGTTTGAGAGACCCATGTTATTGTTGTCGTTGTCGTCGTCGTTGTTGTTACCATTGCTAGAAAAATGTGTACCTTTTTGATCGATGCAGACATTTTGGGCTTTCGAAAGTTTGCCTCGTTAGAACCTGTTACTATCCATTTGGGTTGCAGTAATCTTTTGCATACTTTTCTGTACTCAAGATTTCACCTATCTTCTGTTTTGAAACTTGGGTGCATAATCAGCTGCTCCATTTCATATCAGACATGAACAAAGTTGAAGTATTGACAACGGAGGTGTCGACTAATGTGAACCTAAAAGCGGCAAAGGCACAGAACAAGACTAAGCCATAAAATAGCACCCAAGGCACCCACCACCCTAACGATGCTAATAATTTGCTACTAGCTGTCTTCAGTCGCAAAAACGGAGCCACAGTGTTCCGAAATTCTTTCCGTTTTTTAAGCTACCTCTAGTGATCTGTGAGTTGTGGTGTTCGTTTTACAACATTTTAGTCCTTCAGCAGGAACCTGTAACCGCCTGACTAGACGGCATGTAATAAAAGAGTCGCTTTCGCGAGACTCAGCCATTCTTCTTGATCATCGAAGACACTGCGCATGCTTATTTTCAGGCTCCCGCATCACCAACGCCACCGTTGAGAATGCCTCCGGCCGGTTGAAGCCCCTCAACGTGTCCATGAACTTACCCGAAGATGCAGTTCGCGATTTCAATAGCAAAATGATATCTCAAACATTGGCGACCGTCAGCCACGCGCTCTGCACTGCATATAAGTCGGCAGCAAACGAAAAAATGGCCGTTCTCCACATGCGCAACATCGATGACTGAGCCCCTGCAGGAAACTTTGAACAAGCGATTTCATATTTCTTGTGATGAAGAAAAGTGCCGTCGCATCTCTTGAAAACGGAGTAAATAAAAAGACTGGCTACTTATACATCATTTGTTTTCATTTTTCCTTTGCTCTGAAATGTATGCCTGCGGCCACCATCATCATAGGTCACTCTGTGATTAAGGATGATCGATCGGGTTATCCTACAATCTGATCCTCACCAAACTAACCGGTCTAATTTATTGGAATCTATTCAGAATCGTGCTTCACGATTAATTCTTTCGAAATACTCTTATAGCACTGGTGTAAGCCAACTAAAATCCCAACTTGAACTTCGTACTCTAGCATAGCGTCGCAAACTAGCTTGCCTTTCTCATCTCGTGTTTTTTTTTTTCAGGGCTTGCCACCCGACAACGTGTTCACCTGTCCAACCCATCATTTATTCCGTCATAGCCACGCCAAGGCCGTCTACCCCCTGCGTGTCCACAGCACAACGTCCCACGAATCATTTTTTCTCTTTACTGCTCTAGACTGGAACGACCTAACCGGCCACGTTGTTTCCTTAATTAACAGTTGTGCAGCAATTCAAGATCCTCTGTCGAAAATCAATTTTTGTTATAACTGCTGTACTCCCCGCCCGCCCCTCATGTAATGCCCCTTAAATGTGGCCTTTGAGGACCACTTAATTAAAAAATAAACAAATATCCACGAGTTACGAGGGGATCGCCCGGTTTGCCATTTATGCCGGATACACTGCTGTTTCTTGAGATTACACGCAAGCGACGATCGTGGGTTCCGTTTTGTGCATGTGGGCACGGTTTTCCTTCTGAACAAAAGCTATTAAAAGCCAGCGCTCATACGCTTCGTTCCTTGTCTTGTTACTGTTGTTTTGCACTCGTCGTCAATTATGAAACTTAATTAGCGCCATGGTATGGTTTACTGAGTTCTGAAACTGAACGGCACCTTTGTGCAGCCGTTAATTCGTGTTATCGTGCATGGCGCACTTCTTACCGGACAGCAGCGCATTTATGATGTTCCCTTCTGAAGTCCGCGGATCTGCGACGACATGTAACGAGCACCCTTGCAGCTTCGAATTATGGTGCCGTGCCCCGCGTACACCCACAGCTCGACGCAACTGTAACGGCTACGTCTTATCCGAATTGTATCCAAAGTGGAGAACAATATTTATTCGTTTATTTCTCAGGCATGGCAGGCTTTCTGCACCTCGATGCAAAGTGCCACACGGACCAAAACGAGATCGATATTTTTTTGTGCCGACCAGTCCAGTGCTCTAGCACGAGTTTACAAACACTAATAAGGAACCCTCAATGCCTACCGAGGATGTCTGAACAGAGAATGTTAATATGAGGGGGAATAAAGGAACCAAAACATGAGAACTAAATAAAGGCCTGGGAAGGTGGGCAGTCTACAAGAGTGACAAGTGTTGAATAAATTAATGGAGGTAGACACCATGAACATGCTCATGGTGTCTACCTCCCATGTGGCCCCGCGTGTCAGGGGCACCATATGAGGTGGCCCCCGCCTTCGCCCATTCCGCAAGTCACTGCAGTCCAGTGGCGGTATGATTGAGCGTTATGGCAGGGTACTTGGCCGTGCCCGGCTGTCTGCCAAAACCAGCCCGTTGTGCCTTCTGGCGGTGCGGGCCGGGCACCTTTTATTTTGCCATCTGTGGCCTCAGGGAGGCCATCTCACACCGAGCCAGTGCCGCCCGTCTTCGTAAGCAAGGACGTTTGCACTGAGGCGTCCACCGAGAGCCATCAGCAGACACCTTGTCGGTAAAGCCGTGGGCTTCTCCTCTTACCGCGACTCGCGTGGCTTGAGCACATGATGATGATGATGATGTCCTCAGGCTCAATGAAACGCGGGGCTTAATGGAGTGGAGTATTTGGCACCTGCGTTAGCAAGTGCCGTCGCCCTTGCCGTCCGCCGCATGTTCCATCTGATGAAAGCCACTTCTTTTCTATCGGAATACGTGGCCATTTCCAGAACGACGACGAGCAAAAGGCAACATAGATGATGGAAAGACAGCATAAATGAAGATCGGAGCAGGATATAGCTCTCTGGACTTTTATCAAGGATGAATTAAAATTTCACTTCCACCAGAAGATGTTTTTATCATTACATCTGCTAATTCTGCACGCTTCGCCACTTCACTTCAGCGAGCCACGCCAGGACGTTTTCGCATCGACAAAAGGATATGAGGGGCAATTTCATTGCTTTAATAAGGACATTAATACAAGCCTTTCCTAACGTCACTTGCACAGGTTAATTATACACGGGGGCAATTTTTTTTTTGCCAGTGCAGCAGAGGCTAGGTACAAACAGATCTGTGGCTGAGCCCAAGTGTGGTTCGGCTGTGCATGACGCGGGTGATGATGATGATGATGATGTCCTCAGTCTTAATGGCACATTCAGTCCGATAATCTTCTCCGTCTTCTTCACGATCATTCCTATTCAAGGAAATAGGAATGATCACAGATTATGATGAAGATGATGTACTGGGCAGACTCCTCGCGTATGCGCTGCCGATGACAGCAAAAGCTCAAACACGCGCTTTTTTATTTTAAGAAAATATAAATATCTTGCCCTGTCTTGTGAATACCCACATGTTTGATATGGCGGTGCATCTAGCCGAGCCAATCCTCAGCCGATGTGCAAGGCAGCAAGCTCGGGGTAGTGTATCGAAGAGGTCGTTTCGGTCCTGAAACGGCAGTCTTCGTGCCGAGGTCAACTGGAGAGCTGCCAAGGGTGGGACTAGATCCGCCAGGCCAGAAGAAGCACGCCCAGCTGGTAAGTCAGCCGAAATGTTGGCCTGATTAATATCTGTGACATGTGAGTTGAAGTTCATGAAGTAAGTCATTTCAATTGCGTTACATTGTGCGTTGTCTTTGAATGGTAAACTTTTGTCTTACATTTTATTTTCAGGCTGGCATGGCCGTTCACCCTCTAAAGGGATAAACTACAAGCTCCAGGGTGACCCCGGCCCACTGATGAGTAGGATTGAATCTGTTATCGAAATTGTGCTCGAAGTAAGCCACTTCACTTTCACTACCGACCGTATTGACGGGTAAGTGTAAAATGTATGGTAGAGCCATCGTACATTCATCATTCTCAAAATGTAGCACGCGTTCCTAAACACAGGACGAAAACGCAGTGAAGAAAAAAAAATGGATGGGGCATTTAAACTCCGCCTTAAGGGTATGACTCGACAGCGTTAATGCCCATGTGTGCACAATTGTAATAGTAGTAGTAGTAATTGGTTTTTGGTGGAAAGGAAATGGCGCAGTATCTGTCTCATATTTCGTTGGACACCTGAACCACGCCGTAAGGGAAGGGTAAAGGAGGGAGTGAAAGAAGAAAGGAAGAGAGAGGTGCCGTAGTGGAGGGCTCCGGAATAATTTCGACCACCTGGGGATCTTTAACGTGCACTGACATCGCACAGCACATGGGTGCCTTAGCGTTTTTCCTCCATAAAAACGCAGCCGCCGCGGTCGGGTTTGAACCCGGGAACTCCGGATCAGTAGCCGAGCGCCCTAACCACTGAGCCACCGCGGCGGGTTGCACAATTGGTCATTCTCAACTTTGCATTCATCGGTATCTTGGAGTCCACATACTACTTGCGCAAAGATGCAGCGGTTAAGGGATGCGCCATATTGCCCTGCCATGGCAGGTGCTGCCATCGGTGGGGCTTGTGATACCGAGTTTGGTCTTGCCGAGCAACCTCTCGCGGCCAACCATTAATTTAACTGCCGCCTACCACTGTGGTCAGTCTGCTCACAATCCGATGGGAAGATTGTGATGACGCCACAAGGTCACGTGACCTAGGTGGCCCACCTAAGTTGCTTCTCCAGAGAGTGGCCACCTGGGGCACCCTTCGCCACCCTATTTTTCGATCACAACGCAGACGATGACGCCGACGACATCGACGACGCCTTTCTGCACCGCAGGAGCCTTAACGCTATCGCGTTAAAACTGTCTTGGTGGTGGTCTAAGAAAGACCTAACGTTCTGCTTTCAAAATGAATGGTATTTACTATAACTGCGCTGCCAGTCGCATGTCCAAAGGGCACGCGAGCTACAACCAAATCGTATAGCCTGCTTAACGTCCACTGGCCCTAGACCATACTTGTGGAAATGAAAGTTCGATTAAGGCTTTCTCGCCTGTGCTAGTGAAATCGGGCGACCATCAGCACACACCGCATCTATGCTCGCAAAAATTACCAGCTGCGCGTCCTGCAGTTTTTGTCCCCTATAATCACCATCAACATCATCAGCCTCAGCCTGACTACGCCCACTGCAGGGCGAAAGCCTCTCCCATGTCTCTCTCATTAACCCTGTCCTTTGCCAGCTGCACCCACCGTATGCCCACAAACTTCTTAATCTCATCCGCCCAGCTAATCTTCTGCCCCCCCCCCCTCCCCCGCCCCTGCTACTTTTGCCTTCTCTTGGAATCTACTCCGTTACCCTTAAGGACCAGCGGTTATCTTGCCTTCGCATTACATGCCCTGCCCCAAGCTCATATACACAGTCCCCTATATACATACATGCAGAAATGCCACGGGATGCAGGATAGTCGTACTGGCGCACTGTCGTGGGTATCTCTTTAGCGAATCGTACCGATATCGTAGGTGGCTGGTGTAGTCTTTTTGCAAGAGAATAAACTGGCAAATCGGATTTTTTTCCAGATACTACAACGTTCATTTATCGCCATTGATAAGGAAGAAAGACCGGCGTCGCCTGCTGTGTGATGTCAACCTCCTGGAAACGGGTACGTTGCGCCTACCTGATTCTCGTCCCTGAGGTAGCGTACTGCACGCCGTATTGATCGTTCTCAATCACCTTTCACGAGGTCTAAGTCCCTTATTAGTTCGAAATTGCTAATAATTCCGGGATAATTGTGATTCCTTCGAGATCAGCTGCAGCAGCATGAAGTCTAGAGAAGCTTCTTTCACTCTGCCGTGGAATGTCCCTTTTTCTGGAGAGCTTGGTTGCAGTCACATCGGGTGTTGTAGCAGGTGGGGGCGTATAAATTGAGTCAAACGGAAATTTTCACGACGCAGACGTTTTGGACCATAATAATTTGCCCAGATAATATGACACAGGTTTAGTAATGGCCAAAAAAAAAAAAAGGTCCTTGGGAAAGGAAAGGCGCAGTAGCTTCTGACTCCTCGGTTACACCTCAACAAAGCCGTGGGGAAAGCACGAAGAAATAAAGTAAAAGTAAGGAAGGAAAATAGGAGCTGTAGTGAACGGCTTCAGAATAATTAAAAAAATGGCTTTAAGGAAAGGAAATGGCGCAGTACATCTGTCTCATCTCGGCGGACACCTGAACCACGCCGTAAGGAATTCGATAAAGAAGGAAGTGAGAACACAGAAAGAAAGAGGTGCCGTAGTAGAGGGCTCCGGATAATTTCGACCACCTGGGGATCTTTGAACATGCACTGACGTCGCACAGCACACGGGCGCCTTTTGCGTTTCGCCTACATCGAAACGCGGCCGCCGCAATCGGGTTCGAACTCGGGTACTCCGGCTCAGTAGACGAGCGCCTTAACCACTGAGCCACCGCGACGGGTAATCTTGCGATGAATTTATTTTTCTTTCGCCGCAAAATAGTCGTCACTGATGCCGCTAACAGCAGAGCTGTGAGTTGGACGTGCATGATTTTCGTAGTCGTGTTCTTCTTTGCTGGCAGAATTTATTTTAATTTATATACGTAGCCATCAAAACTGTTTATGTTCTGGTTTTGCTAATGCATCTAGCGAGGATGTCACGTGAACCTGCTCGTCTGGGATTTCTTTCTAAGAACTATAAATGATCAAAGTAATGCCAATTGTCCCGAAGTCATTTAAAGTGATGTGTGCTGCTGCTTTCTTAGAGATGTAAACCACGACTAATTGTGGGCTTTTTAAATACATCCTGCACTTTTACTCAATCGGGGCAAACGCGTCCGCTTTCCAGAGGATCGGGACAGGTGCAGCTTTCCGGCCGGAACACACAACGGCTCCGGGGTGAGCAAGACTTGCTCGCTTCGAGCGCACGATCGGAGGATTAATTTCGGGGACACTTTTTCTTTCAAGCTGCACCTCTTGGAACACCTGCATATGGTTCGTTCATTTCTTTTGTTCACTGATAGTCGACATTCATTAGGCCTCCTCTATTGCTGTGTATTACTATATCGAGAAAGAACACTGGCATGTGTTTTCGAAGAGCTTGAAGATCTTGGCGCTCGAAAAAAACAAACAAATGGAGCACATTATTTTTATATACCTCTAACGCCTGCATGTATGGAAAGGCACGTGGCTAGTGAACTGGCCAGCGATTTCACCGAAAGTGTACGTATGGTGTACTGTTAAACTTGTTCCAAAAAATTTTCCTGCAAAGTAATCGCTGTGATGACTTTAACGAAGTTCACTTTATCGGCAATAATTCTTCATGCAGAATTCAAATCGTTTCTATTTTAGATATATTTGAGAGTTTGAATTTGCATTTAACAGGTATTTCTACTTTTTTTACAGCTTCGAGAAGCTTTTAAAATTTTTACGTTTTGCTTCAAAGTGCAAGTGTTCCGGTCGACGGAGGAATGCAGGTAGGAATGCAGGTATTTTTTTTTCTAGGTCTGCATTTTAACGACCACAATATACATAACAACCAAAATATGCACGCAGAGGCTTTTCTCGCATCGATGGTGTAACTGATGTTTATAGTTTACTGCGAAATACATATGAGCATTAGAGACTCGGGTAGTTTGCTGCAAAAATCCAGAAACTTCTGGATGCGCTCAAAAATACACATCGATTAATGAAAGTTTCAATCAATCAATCAATCAATCAATCAATCAATCAATCAATCAATCAATCAATCAATCAATCAATCAATCAATCAATGAGCCAGTGAGCGAATGGATGGATCAATCAATTGAAATGAAAGAAAGAAATAGCTTAATAATTGTTATACTGTTAATTTCATCTCGTTACTGATCGATACAGACGTCGAACGATCAGTGGTACTCTCATCCAATGCAGGGGCAATTTTTACGACAAATTTGAATGCGTTAGTACGAGGACGCTTGTGCTGAACTTCGATCCAACCAGCGGCCTGTTCCTTCACGTTCCCCTGGTGACGAGCTTCAGCCCCATGACTCTGCTCAACATCACCGTGTTCGCCGCGCTGCTGTACATCTGCCCGCCAACGCCCAGGTGCGGTACTTTACCACATTGGGACTTCGTATGAATGTCCGACGTCACGCTTGCTAACCGCGGAGGGGACCATGTTCAAGAGGACGATGCTTACAAAGGGACCCTGAAATTATTTCGATCGACATATTCGAGTGCAACAGACCTGTAAAGGTGGTCTTTGTCGGTATTCGAGTCAAATTTGAAAGCTCTGCGTGTACCCTATAATCCATAAATAATTTTTAAAATTCGCTGCTCGCAGCAGCTCGCAATCGATTAGGGCAACACGTCATTAGGGTAGGTAGACGAGCGGTGAGGTGTGCGAGCAGCGATTTTTAATTTTTTTCTAAATTACAGGGTCCAGGCAGACCTTTCAAATTTGACTCGAATGCACAAAGACCACTTCTTCATATCTGTTGCACTAGAATATGTCGATCGAAATAATTTCAGGGTCCCTTTAACTGAAATACGCCTACACTAATATGTTATTCACTGGTAATGAAAATAATACACCGAGTGGGCCAGCTAGCTTAAAAACATCATCGGAAGGAGAAGACTAAGTAAGAATGGCTTTAGACTCATCGGCTGGAGTAGGGGAGCGACTTCAGCGGCGAGCGCTTGTCCGCGACGGGCGACTGCTGCGGGATATAGTGCGCGCACGACGTTCACAACCGCTCGCTTCGCTGCCTGGAACCAGAAGAACCTGTCGTATGTCCCGCGGGCGCAGGCGTCTAGGCGGTGCTGTCGTCGCTACTTCTGCTTCTCACAAGAGGGAGCTAATGACCCCTCGCCAATCCAGGCCAGCCGCCCGACACGTGATGGCGGCCGCATAGGAGGCTGGAAAGACAGGTTTCCCACAACCTGGGAAGTCAGGATCACAGCAGAAGACGCTCGCTGGCCAGTCAGGTTCTAGGATATTATTCTCCTTCTTCGTTGGTTGAGGGCACCGCTTCACTTGGGCCCAATGGCTATTCTCTCTAGAGGCAAGTGCAAGGTGCTCGAAGAGGAGCTAAGCAAGCGCAGGAGGAGGAGGCGCGGTGGTACAAACTCACAGACGGTATTTTAGGAACAGTTGTCCAAAGCGCAGATGATGGCGTCGAAGAATACATTGGCCTCAATGAGAGCTCCTTAAACAAAGCGCATCGAGAAGATGCCTACTGCTTAATGGAACACTCTACTGCGCTGCAGCAAAGTAATCGAGGTCTAGCAACAATAAGCATGAAATCTTTTTGTCCCTCTGTTCGTCTTATCGCGGATATGTCTAAATAACAATAAAACGCCATCGTCGTTAACAATAAATACCACCTTATAGTCGTTATGAGCGCACGCAGTAGAAATGACCATGTACGGCCACGGGAGAGGCCTTTGCCCAGCAGTGGGTGTAGTCAGGCTGATGATGACTGCGTATACTGCACACATGGCAAGACGACAAAGAAGCAGCGGCGCACGTAGAAGTAGATAGCCTAGACGTATAATATGAGACTGTGTGGGAGCACGTCTCATATTGTATATAGGCCAAGTTCATGGAGATAACAGAGAAGCAGTAATAGTGTTTAGAGCGTAAACTGTGTGCACCGCCAAACACAGCGTGCACTTCTACATATTAGGTTAACCATTTTGTCCTCGTGAGCTTGTAAGAAGATGAAGAGGAAGAAGTAGTGAATGAAGATGATGGGGGCCGCGAAGTGTCGTCCGTTATCTCTGCCAGTGTTAGTTATCGTTCCGGTGCAAGCGCCAAAGGATTTGCATGGGTTCCATTTGTGAGGATTCTCCATGATTACTATAATTGCAACTGGGAGGTTGATTTGCTAATTCTTTTAAAATTCTTCGAGCTCTTCTTTTTGCACCAAAATGCTGTCTGTTATTTTAATATATCCTTCTGTCGTTTTATTGATACATTTTTCAAAATTCACGCTTGGTGCTAAAATTTTGTCGTAATCTCCTATGGAAATTTCCTTGTTTGGGCCACTATACACCTTGGTCAATCCCCCCATGTGGGTATGTGCCATGCCTTACTAGAGGAGAAGAAGAAGAAGAGAGAGGTGGTGTCGTCCGTGTTAGTTCTGCTGACAGAGGTGCAACGAAAAGGTATTTGACTATTTAAATAAATGTCCAACTGTCCTTCATGCAGCTAAGGGCAGTCAGAACCTAGCGTGGAATACTCAGGACTAACATGTACGAAAATTCATGCTCGCCTTCGTATCTATTAGATGCTTTTTGAACTGTGCAGCCTCTAGCACTATTGCCGAAAGCAGACTGTAGTGAAGTCTAGACTTCTAGTGAGAACCGGCAATACGGCAGGGAGGCAGCTGTTTCACGAAGCCACCTGCGAGGGCACACGAACCTCTTTGTGAACCTGTGACCGCACTTTTTTACTTTTATAGGCGTCTCTGATTTTCCTCTCGTTCTTTACACGCAGGTTCGAAACGCTGTGCAGGACATCTTGCAAGTTCGAGGACACCCTGTTTGCGTATCTGGTCTGTAGACATGCGCTTGCTACGGGACGGCTTTGTCAAAGAGATGCGTGTGGCATTAGTTTACATATTAGCGTTGTTTTACGTATTTGAGGGCACGTGAGAGCATTATTTCCTTAGGTGGTTTATAGCCAGCCCCTACTGCGGTGGTCGCTGCTCTTGCAATCTTTTCCAGCGTTTTCTTTAAACGGGGGCATAACGAATGTGAAGGAGCAAACTGACAGGCCTCCAGATAAGATCACTCACATCCTGCTCACTCTGGGCCGGAGGTGGTGCCGGTGAGAGGCGCGGCGAGTGTAATTGAAGATCGTGTGGTGTACACAACTGTTGCTCTCTCGACAGTGCACTACTTTTACGATGTTCGGAAACTGAAACTGCATTTGCGTAGGCATAGAAGCAAGAAGGAAGTACTGCACACAAGTGCAGCAGCCTTCTATAAGCTATAAGCTTATTTTTTGCCTGTTAAAATTGATTGTTTAACCGAAGGATTTTCACGTGCGAACGAACATACTCGGTCAGGGGTCCCGCCGTAGTGGCGGACTTTAGATGAATATCAAAGATCTTGGGTTCGTTGTCTTGCACTGAGGTCACACAGTACACGGGCGTTTTACAGCGGCAGCTCTACTCTACGCAAAAGTCGATCACCATTCCGTACCTGATTTGACCTAGATTTAACTTTGAGAAGCACAGCACAGCATCAGATTGACTTTGACAGACTGAGTTATTGACCCTGGCTGATTTAGACCAAAATCGATGTCCATCCATAGTTGACCGTGCCCGACGCGATGGCGGCTTCTAAATTTGGTCCCTGGTTATGTTCAAAAGTTTGGCCCGGGCCGCCTCCGAAATTTCACCTTGGCCGATTTGGACAAAAAGTGATGTCCAACCCTAATTCACAACATGATGGCGACCTCCAAATTTGGCCCGGACCATTGCCAAAATGCTATCGGTTGACCTTTGGATATAACCACGGTTAAGTCCTGCCAAACTTTTTTGCATTGCGATAAGCCCGATGGAGTAACCATATGCAGGCAAGTGGCTCCGATTGGCTATATAGTCGGATAAAACTCAAGAATGAAGCGGCAAATGTTCTTAAAGGACGTCCTCCGACATATAGCATCGGTCTATCGTTATGTAGTTGTGTTCAACCGCCTTGCAACTGCCACGGCCTCTAGGAAGGCAGCTGGCTGCGACGTGAGGACTAGGTGAACGCCATTTGTCGGGCAGCGTCTTCTGAGAAGCATTTCCCTTTGTGCCTGGGTTGCATCCCACATTAGTGCATGGAAGCTGCAGTTTTTGCATTGCGTGACTAGACGTATTCTTAGAGAGAGATTTGTATGTCTTATGAGTGGTACCTCTGCGCAAAGCGTGAATGAGGCTGCTCCGTCGCGCACAGCTGTATGACGTCACCACCGGCTGGTCTGAAGTCATGTGACGGTGACCTATGACGTCACAGCGCGGAGGAGTGGAGGCCCAATATTTGGCAGCTATTACGGGGCGCCACAGCAACCACAGACCTGTGCAGATCTCCCGACTATTGATACCGATCCGACTGCCATGAAAATCCAATCAGATGAAGCTCGCACTGGAAATAATGCGACGCGAACGTCGCAAACGCCAGCGGAAGGAGGCAAACGGGCGGCAGCAGCCGACAGGCAGCTAACCACTTCCAAATAACGCTGTGCCACTTGGGGTCAAGCGACAGCCGAATTTGAACAGATGCAAATGAATCGATACGGCTACTAAAGTTAAAACCATATAAATCTGCCGTAACTAAATTATGAGCAATAACTCTCGCTGGACTTCAAGCGACAGGTAAACTAGAGCTTAGCTTAGCCAATATTTTTCGTTCAAATTCTTCGTCTTATAACGCCTCGTGTTTTTTTTCTAGGAGCGGGGTAAAACGGACGAAGTAAGTCGAGTCGCCTCGGCAAGGCTTGTACACCGAGAGATGTGCTACGTCATGCTGACCACTCTTGGCAACATTCACCACATGGTGCTCCAGACTTTCCAAGCCCTATTCCCGCGGGACGACGTTGGTTTTCTCAGTGAGTACCGGCCTGCCTTCCTACTGCAAGCCCCGCCTTTTACTGGGTTGCAGAAATCTCAGAGCTCTACGGCAACCGCGATGCGCTGCCCGACTCGATGGGTGAACTGAACAATACGCTGCGCTGCTTTCTTCTTTCAGACAAGATATGCCTGGAGGCTACCTTTGCGAAGATACAGTTCATATCTAAAGTAAGTTTCGTCATCAGATAGTTGACCAGAAACAAATTTTGAGGGAGCCGCCAGTGGGTAACAGCTCCGCAATGCAATTATGCGCTTACCTTCTTTCAGAGTGAAAAGCTCTATGTACTCCTCCTATGCTGAGCCTGAAGGTCATCTGGCTCTTAGTTGACCTCTAACGGGAGGTACGCTGCATATGCAAAATCGCGGGTTGCAGGTGCCTTGATCTTCTTAATCGACGCCATAGCTGCGCGCTTGGCAGTCACGTCCGTCCTTGCGCCGACCGCCGCTCTGAACGTTCGTTCCTGCGCTTGTGGCGCGTGATGCATCACGTGATCTGCTCTCACTGAAGTCTTGAAACAATAAAGATGAACCAAAGCTAAACGGTGTCTAATTATGTTTCACAGAGCTTTCTCTCTGTATATTCTGGCTCAGTCGAGTTTAGCCACAGCTGCTTATGCATGCGTGTTCCCCTTTTCGAGTTGCATTATCGGAAGGGCATATAAAATTTGGTTGCACATCGGCCATATTGGGTCGGCTGTCTGCATGCGACTTGCAGGTGGGGCTGCGGTCCCTGTGAAGTGACGTCTTGCGTCACAAGTGACGGCTGATCAGCTTTGTGCATCTGGCCCATACTTGTAACGAACGAGGCGTGGCAGTGCCTCCGGCACTATTTACCCTCATAAACTAAGCTAACTTCTGCGCAGGCTGTGACGAGCGAGTCGGCGTTCGTGGACTTCGCGAGGGAGACTGCGGCCACGCTGTGCTGCCTGAATGCCCTTCTGTGGGAGTCGCTGCTGCGCCTGGTCGTCGGCAGGTCCAGCGTGAAGCAGTCCCTGTGCGCCGAATACTACCACAGGAAGGCCGAGCGATTCCAGGAGCTGTACTTCAGCTGCGCCAGGGACCGCTGCGCCAGTGTCCTATCTTCCCAGGGATGCCTGTGAGCGGAAGCGTTAATTCTGCCCGGGTCTAGATTTTATTTACCACTTCGCACTGATGTTTTGCCGACTAAGAAAAAAATATTAACACACCTATAAGCGCGCGGGTCTTAGGCACTTCCGTTCTGTATACGAACGTATATGAGCTCTATTCGAATTTCTTGTGAGGACTAGGATCACCGAAATAGCACTGAGACACACACCGCGAACACTCATTGTTCAGTCACATCACACCTGCGAAATTAGAAACTTAATAAAAAGTAAGCTTCGCTGACAGAGCAGTGATTTGAGATGCTTGGATGTGCCTTGTGGCAATTAGCGCGCTACCAAGCAACAATAAGTGGGCGAAGAAAAATCTGTTTTCAGCTAGACTACGGCTTAGTGTAAACATTCGGCGAGAGCCGTCATTGGTGGAAAATCTCACACCGCGGCGGCATCTGCTTCGCGCTGACGCTTCCTACTCTACCGATACTGAGCGGCTCTTCTGAGCTCATCGCACGAACCTCGCCCGAGACAGCAGTTGAAGGTCCACCTTATTCGCGTTGTCGCCGCTCTAGCTGCTGTGCGATCTTCGTCGACCGCCATACTTCGGCCGCATAGACGGTGGTGGCGCAGCCATCTCCGCTGATCTCCCTTCTCTCTGGCTCTGTTTTTTAAGCGAAAGCTCTACTTCACGACCTAAGGTGCAAAGGCCGGGTCATCACTGAAGCCTGACCTTGAAACGACCTTACATAAATAAATAAAGTAAATATTGCCGCGACTGGGATTAGAACCCGCGGCGGCGCGAACAGATCAGCTTCGCTGGCCTCTGCACGAGGAGCACTATGCTATCGCCGCAGATCGATCACGCCTCGTGTTAAACTGAAACACACTCTCGCGCTTTGCACTGCGCATCGTTGTCTTCATCAACTAACACTACTATCGAACTAATATCGTCGTCCGACATGCCACGCCTATGAAGATTACTACCGAGTTATTGCTACAAAAAAAAAACAAGCTAATCCAAGATAAATTAACCAAAACAGACCTTTTGGTCGACAACTTATGTTTGACTACGTTAAAACCCTATACCATTTGAAGTTCGCCGCGCCGATGGAGGTTTGTCAGGTCATCGTTCAGTTGCTGCCAGGATAGAAAAGTTGAGCCATTATAAATCGATATAAACCAAGCAAAACAGACCTTTCGCTCGGCAAGTTCGGTTTAACAGTGTTCAACCCCACAAATTTTTTCCATGCTTTGTCATCAACATCAGATTTAGTTCTAGTTCTCTATTTTACGGCGAAAGCCGTTTTACGGAGCACACCTCGAGCCGTCGCGTGGACGAAGCCCGTCCAAGGTCACCAATCTGAGCAGCCGGACGAAAAAGATGAGAAAAAGAATGGAGGAAGTGAGGAGAGAAAATGGTGGGAGGCTGTTGCCGACAGAGACGTTAAAAAGAGAGACAAACGCAGCGATTCCTCCAGCCGCTCGTTATGGGCGCCGAGAAGTCGGTCGGCCACGGGAGCCTGCCTAATCGTTTCTGTGTTTCTTTCTCCCGCGAGCGGCTGCAGCTGGGAAGCGAATAGCGAGCAATTGAAAGGAAAATGGCAAGGATAACGTTGACAGAGAGGAAAAGAGGAGACTGGCTAAGGAAACAAACGCTAGATAATGTTACCCTTGTTAAAATCGACAAGCAGTAGACATGACCAGTGCATTTATTCGCGAACGGAAGGTAACGATATCCTTTCAAGTTAACAGAATGCATTCCATGAGAATGCAAACGCTCAAGGGGGCGGCAGAGAGCCAGGTGGGCGGATGAGATTAGGAGGTTTCCGAGGATAAGTTGACCGCAGCTGGCACAGGACAGAGCTAATTGGTCAATGGCAGAGGCCTTCGTCCTGCAGTCGATAATCACCCGAGGTACGTCTCCCAATAAGTAGGGCTGCATATTATCGGGGACTTTAGCAGCGGGCCTAGTTCGGCTGATGAGGATGAAGCGGGGTCTGCTATTGTGCCGCTGTGCTCGGCCTTGTACACAGGACGGGCGCGTACCGCAGTCTGGCGAAGGCTATCCGGGAGTTCCAGTTCTCTTCCGTTGTGCCCCCGCTGGAGGCCTTCTGCCCCGATGTGGACGAGTGCCCCTCCCGACCCGTGGTCGTCTTTGAGGAGAACTACGACCGCTTCGGCGACCTCTGCCCGCTCTGTGGTCTCATCCCGCAGTACGGTGAGGAAGGAGCAGGACAGCATTTCCGATTCATGGCCACCACACGGCTTTAATCTCCTGCGTTTCGAACATTCTTAAAGAAAAATTTTGAATATTGGAAAATTGTATGGTGCCGTCATAGAAGTAATTGAAGGTAATGATTCATCTCCGATGTGTCGCAAGTCTTTTCAACTTTTTCATCGCTCGCATGCAGCAGTTAAGACTGCCATATAAAACCAATGAGGAACGCTTTTGACGATAGCAAAAACGTTAATAGCAAAAAAATGCAAGCCTATCGAAGAGAGATCGGTGGATATATCTATTGCTATAGTGCAATTTTACAGTATATGAAAAAATTGCGTTCATGAACTTTTTCCCGTTAAAAAATGCTTTTCTTCAGAATTGTTGGGCATGCCTAATACTGGTAGCAAGTAAGGATTACGAGAACATATGGCTGGTGCTAGTGCGCTTCAACCATTCTGGAGATACGTTCCAGGTGCTTGTCAATCAGGAACCGGTCAAACGCACAAAGTGGTTTCAGAATATGGACTTGGTGTCCTCTCTACAGTTGCTGGGAAAGAGGCGCGCTTTATATTCACTCCCCATCAGTTCATGTGTCCAATCTTCGTGCACTGACTCGCAGCAGGTTGCATCTCGGAAGTGCACCTGGGAGTCCAGTCCAGGGCCGGAGGCAATGGCTCTCCCGGAGCTGGTCCAGCTGCGGCAGTGGTGGCCCACCATCCCCGAAGTATGTCCACATCCGGATCTCCTACACGCTGCTACACGCCCATGCTTTTCTCCAACTCGCAAGTGGCCGACCCAGCGTCTACGCCTCCAGTCAGGAAGATGCCCGTAGAGACTGACAAGCGAGCTTACGACAGGTTAGTTGGGCGCCCGACACGAAATGGCGCCGCAGGTACGACCTTAGCCGCGATCCTGCATACGGCTGTCCTCGCGTTCTGCATGCTCGTCGCGTTCATGACAAAAAAAAACACGTTGTGATATTTTATCATGAACGCAACGAGCACGTAATCGAAGCGAGGACCTTGTGATCTTTTGCCATGAACATGGACGCCTTTCAAGTCATACCGAAGTATGACTAGAAACCAAAGTTTGACTTCAAGTCATACGAAGTCTGAGCCCACATGCTCACGCCTACCATGCTTCACGCCTACAAATTCATCAAGCGCATTGATCTCCCGTGAATTTTTTTGTGCTTGAACCCCGCTCTGAGGTCGTTTACAGCGAAAGCTTTTATACGGAGCCCCCCCCCCCCCCCCCCCTTCCACGCAGCATTCAGAGTGGACCGTCAACATTCCGGTCGTCGGTGTCTTCTTTCAGGTACCGCAAGCTCAAGCTACGCCTCAACCTTTTTGGAAGCACGAACTGGGTCATGTGAGTGGAATGACAAAATTGTACAACATGACACCACAGAGGAAGTATAATCAGCATTCCACTGCATACTTTGTTTAGTACTGATCGTTCTGGGCACTTTTCAATGATGAAACATCAGTACTGCGAACGTCCATTACAAATCGTAAGCATCTTGGCTTCAGTGCTGTTTCTTACTCACTGTTCGCTGTGAAGACCTGTAGCAAGGCAGCTAGGGCAATCTTAACGTTCAAAAGCTTCGCAGAGCTCGACGAGAAGTCGAGAATTTGGAACCACCTGAGAATTTGGACCCTTAGGTATTCTGCTACATGCCTTTGCAGAGAACACTGTGGGCCAGGCACTTTTTACTAAGGCTGTACATATCGAAAGGCACACCCCTTTCCTGCATATCTCAGGGTAATTTCGCCTGTAACCATGACCCGTAGAATTTCATGGAAATTCTAACTGTGTGCACAGTAATACAAGAGTGCACTGCCATGAGGGACGCAGTCAGAGGCCCAATTAAAAAGGTTTGTGCGCCGATGAAAAGCGACTTCATGACTGTCAAGTTCATAGCCTACGTCGGATCTAAAAGCACTTGTGTTAGAATGCGCCATCTTGTGAACTGACCGGTCAGTCGCTAACGGTAGCCGTACCTTTAGCTACGCTCCACGCATGTAGAAACATGGCGAGTACAGTCGTCATTACAATCAAGATTAGCCACGAATAACAGCATTTCTCGTCGTTGCCGACTGTAGAAGAGCTGTACCTGAAGCGGCTACCGGCGTCCTAAGGCAGTTAGGTTTGCTTCAACCTCATCTCACAGTTTAGTGAAGCGTGATTTAGTGTGGCAGGGAATCAGTGGAAGTTGTGTGATAAGGGAATTTGTCGACGCGAAGAGGCCGCGGCTGACTGAAGGTAGCGATACTCGTAGATCATTCTAGTAAGCCGGGCCTTCTGTTAGCAAGCACAGCGATTGTTGCCACCCCCAACGGAAAGAGTCCTGCAGGCAGTTTTAAAGTACGAGACACAAATCTGCACTAGTACGCGCGTAGAGATGTAACGATTGATCGAGCAAAAGCGGGTGGCCCAGGTCGGATCCCGAATTCGTCAACCTGGCCGATCGGTCGCTGGTGTTCCGCCAGCTGCATGGTAGCTGCGAAGCCATCGGGGCAGTCTACCGGAGCGCGGAGCCCATCCACTTTGTCGTGTTCGTCAACGGCCTTGGCGGTGCGTGACTGCGCAGTTTATTTTGTATTGTGGCGATTCGCTCATTCTGAGAAATAGTGCCGATTATAAAAGCCGTTGTTCAAGCTGCCTCGAAACATATTGTTTCGAAGAAGACGACGAACTGCGCAGTGGCGCGGGCAGGAGCGCTCGCGCTAGGCCGGCAGCCATTAAATCATCTCACCTCCATCGATCATCGTGTCTCTTTCTTCGGCTGGCCGCCGCGTAACATTTGGTGTGAGGTGCTGGGGTCCCTTCATCGCCATCCTGGTCCCGGAGCTTCGGCGTCCTGCGCCTGCCGTGGTCGTCGGGCGTGTGTGCCTGGTCCGCACCGCCCGGCTGTGCCCAGCCCGCCTGACCTGAACCGACCTCGCCGCTTACCCCAGCCCCGTCCACCGCCCCGACCACAAGACACGACGAACTGACCACGTTGCCGCGACCGGAATGACCCGACCGACCCGAGACGCTGCCCACACGTGAGGACACCGCCCCCCTGCCTCTGCCGTTCGGTGCGTCCAAGGACCTCGGCCGTCGGCTCCTGGCAACCTGCGGCCCGGATGCTTCGTGGACCGGGACTCATTCGCCGATCGTCTCATTCACCGTGGCGGCAAGCCCTTCACCTCCTTCTTCTGTATCCAACCATTTTACAAGCCCATCGTCATCTGCAGCATTTCATCTTCAGTGCCGATCTTCTCGTTCGCGATCGGGGCGATCGCTCGGTGGCCCCGAGTAGTGTGACGAAGAAGACGACGAACTGCGCAGTGGCGCGGGCAGGAGCTGGAGCGCTCGCGCTAGGCCGGCAGCCATTAAATCATCTCATCTCCATCGATCATCGTGTCTCTTTCTTCGGCTGGCCGCCGCGTAACAATATTTTGTTAACTTTGACTTAAGCAAAGTCATGCTTGATGCTATAATCTCGAACTCACGTCGCTACATTTAAGCTGCATTGTCAACTTTTGTGAGTAATGTGACGGATCTTATTCGTTTCATTTGCTACCGAGGCTCAGATCGCCGCAAGAAACTCCATACAGAGATTTCACTAGCGTAACATGCCTGCGCTGCCACTTGTTTTCTTTTTTTATTTTCTGTTGACAGGCAAAAGCAGCGACTTCTTCTGGGCCAAGAGGTGGATGAAGTTGCTCATAGCTACGCCCAAGCATATCCTCATCTGGTCTGAGGCCAACGAGGTACGCTGTCTACTTTAATACAACCGGATGCTTCCATAGCATTTTTGGATATACTAATGACACGGAATAAAAGATTCTGAATTCGTAGCCTCTTTGATAGCGCTCAGTGACTATATTCATGCAATCGCGCACAAAACTGACAACCCTGAGGGGACAAGTACCCTTTATGGGAAAACGTACGTTGTGTCGTACTTTTCTATACCAAGTCGTTCCAAGCGGGCGCTCAGAAAAGATAAATAATATTATTGTTATCCAGTTCATTTCTCATTACTACGGATGTAGGAAAAAAAGATTCCGGCAGGAATTGGGCGCAAGCGTGCTTCTATATTTGGTTTGTCGAATGGCATAAAGTGAACATAACGCCAATTCTTCACACCAAGTGTGTTTGGTACAAGGCGGCCAGTACTACGCAATGAACAAACCTTTCATGCTTGATTCGCTAGTAAAACGCTTAAAGCCATCCAGTCAGGGTATCACCTTGCGTCGGAGTGTTGAACATTAGCGCCCACAGAATTTTTGTTTCAGTACACATTGCTTACACGCGCCTGTCTTCGTCATGCCTACAGCAAGAACAGACATTTGACGAGATATCTGTCTGCGGAGCCAGACTGGCCATCGAGGTTGCCTCATATCTGGACAATATTGGCACTACGAACTTCAAATTGAGGTAGTATTGATTAATTCATTGATTATTTCATTCTTTCAATCATTCATTAACTACTTCACTCGTTAATTCATTTCACGCTTCCTCCTTTGCTTGGACACGAAGTGAAATATTAGAAAATCAAGGACATATCCTGTTAGGCCGTTTTGAGGAGTGCATTTTTAAGTAGTCGCATAACATTTTCTTGTTGCCGTTGTAATATTTCTGATACGTCGTGTATACAGCTCTTAGTGGTATTACATCATTGTATTTCCTCTTCGCTCTCTCAGTCTCTCAACTAACTTTCCATCTCTTCCTGATAGTTCCTTTGCTGTCAGTTCCGGTTATTTTTTTTTCCTTTTGCCTACCTCCCTTTTCTAGCTCTTTCAATCCTACAGAACGCCACTCAGATGTCCGACAAAAATAGCCCAGTTTCTGCGGTCGGCACCCGTGTTTTGCTCACTGGCATCGTCTAGTTATTCCTTTTATCTTCCCCATATCGTAGAGTAGCCGGCCGAGGCATGCTCATCTCTCCCACATCTGCGTCTCTTGTCCCTCTGTTCCTATCTCGCGTTTCCTTTTCAGCTTCGTGGGCTTCTCCCTTGGTTGTGTCTTGGTTCGTGCCGCCCTCACCTGCGCTCAGCTGAGGCCGTACATCAGGAACCTGCACACCTTCTTTTCCCTCAATGGCCCTCACCTGGGCGTCGTCTACGCCAAGAACAGATTCCTCAGGTTCCGTGAGTATCGCTTCCCAAATGAGCTTTGCTGGCTTGGTAGTTGGTATTTCGCGGGCCTGATACGTACATTAATGATGCTTTAAACTACCGCAAAAGCACTCGAGCACAGAACAGGATGCAAAAGAGATGAGTCTGAATCAACGCCTCAGCTGATTTCTCAGAGCAGCATCGTCTCGTGTAAGCCGTCTCTCGTGTATGTGTGTTTGAACCTTCTGGGCTCTCGTGGGCTGACAACTGAGAGGCAGTCACACTTATCTGCATAATATGATCTTTGAACTTTCTGTTCGAATAAAACAGGCATGCACGTGATTTTTTGATGAAAAAAGCTCGTACACGAGGGGCAGTCACTCCTGTCCAGCTTCGCCCATGAGTTCGAACCTTCGGAGTGCAGCAAGGCACTAGACTGCATACTTTAACAGTCACACTTCCGGAATCTCTACGTAAGATTTGCGAGTAACGCTCATTTTCACAAGATAGCTAGAAAACGCTACATTTTAACAAAGCTGTTACTATGGAAAATGTTTGCAGAAGTTCTTTACGATTTCAGAAATTTCTGTGCTGTCCAAAATCAGCATGAAAGGATCAATGAAGGAGCTTACATTTCAAGACTCCGCGGACATACGGAAATGCTACCTGTATATCCTCAGCCGGGCACCAGGTGATGCAAGCATGCGAACTATAGTAGTGACGAAAAGAAAAAAAAAAGAAAAGAATCTTTGGGCTCATTTTAAGTGACGCTAATAACGTTAGCAGTGGTACAGGCCTACAGATAGATACGTGACTTTGCGCATTTATTAGAGAATTGTTGCCCGGTTTAGTGAAGAGTCATCGGGCTCCGAATTTGACAAACTGGTGCAAAAAGTGTGTTATTTATTTTTGGCTGATGCTTTGCTGTCGCCTCAGCAGCTATCGCGATTGGTCCACTCAACAGCGAATCCAGCTCATTATTGCACCCCGAGTGGTCAGCAATAACAGCTAGCATCTAGGCTCTTGTATGAGAGCTAAACAGTCGGGAATTAATTTGTGTCCTGAAGCTGCTACTCTACCTGAAAATTTCGGTGGCCCGGTTATTTACAGCCGAACTATTATTTTACGCGTACTTGGAGAATTGCTCACCCTTTTTCGGTGCATACATTCCTTTCTTTTATATAATTTTTTAATGCGTTAGCATTAGAGCGACCATGATCGCAAACAGTGTGCGGTGTCGGTGTTGGCGTGTGAAGCCTCGGTTGTCAAGAGACAAAGCGGAGGGAAAGAAATCTCCATTTCTCCTCAAGAGGGTGGAGGGAGAGAGAAGGAAGGATTGGAGATGACGGGTGGTGAGAGGGACACCGCGGTCGCCAATCAGAGCCGTCGGGTCGGGAGAGTGGGGAGCGGTAGGGCACGTCACACTGCTGCTGTTGTACTGAATCGATATAATAATGATATAATGTATCACGCTATCCGCTTGCACGGTTTGAGCCCTTGAGCAGTAACAGCTGCTCCGTTCACGGGGAACACTAATGCTACCGCATACTCTGCCTCATATATCGCATTAATAACTAGTTATTTTCTTATGCGATAACATCAGGATTATATTCACACCAAAAACCCGCCGATGTCTGCGACGAAAACCGCTGATTGGTCAAGAAGGGCCACATGATCTTTTGACAACAACACAACCTGCCCACCATGACTGGTGGCAATTAAGTTGATGATTGGTCTACAGATGTCTACAGATGTCGCGTAACCTTGTGACGTCATCACAAGCTTACCACCGGGTTTTGGGCAACCTAGTTTCTAGACAGCAATCTCTATAGAGAATCGAAATCAAAAGTTAGAAAAAAATGGTATATACGCAAATGTGGGCACCCTCACAGCATAGCGGATACCAGCTGCTGCAGCTATCAGTCCGAATATGGCAGTTGATGGACAGAAAATTGCAAAGAAACGTACGCTGACACGCGCTGAAGTTTCAATAGAAGCTGCGATGAATGTGTACCCATAATTTTTATTTGTTTCCATTGCCGTTTTCATCAACAGGTCTCGAGTACTTCAAGAACGTGTTGCTCGTAGGTTCGTCTCAGGACAAGCTCGTGCCGGTACATTCTTCGAATATACAGCACTGCCCCGAATCACTCGTCGACAACAGCGTCGTGGGTACGGCGGTCATTTCTGTGAATTTATTCTTACACCTCTTCGAGCAAGCACAGTATTAATTACAGTTGTGTGGGCACACAGGCAAGACGTACGACGAGATGATCAAGAACCTGCTGGGCCCACTGCTGAAACGCGAGGACGTGACGCTTAAGCGCTTCGACGTCTTCTACGACACGGGTCGGCTGCGCTACCTGGAGCCGGTGTTCATCAGCCTCTCGCACGTGTGTGCACTAATGTCTCGCAACCTCTTCGAGAAGTTCATGCTACTCTCGGCCGCCGAGTGTTTCAAGTGACCAGCTGGCGCCGCCCTGGTGGCGGAAAGAGGAACGTTGTGCTTTAGTAGGCAACGAATACGAAGAGAAGTTTCCCTTCCGTATCGCTGAACCAACTGACGCTTTAAAGTTAGAATACCGAGTACGTAGAATACGTAGAATAAGAAACAGAGAGCTGAAGTTTTTTGCCTGTTCCTGTGTTCTGCGTGGAAAGTACAACTACGAATCCCAGCTGCAGCGTTGCGCTTTCGTTTCAAGCAAATTCACGTGTCCAAAAACACTAATTTAGATTCACAACTAAAAGTCCAAGGCGGTTAACATCAATTAAAATGATCAAAAGTTCTCTGCTATGCTTTTTCTTGATAACCTTGCTGTAGCTTTATCACAAACTTTTATGCATACTCCAGTAGTTATAACTTTTGTTAGTTGCGCGCAAGTAATCTGAGAGGATCTGTCAGCAGCCAGTGCTTTGTTCCAGGGAAGAGAACAGCACAGTCGCTGACTTCGTGGCTCTCAATGCATGAATTCTATGTGTAAAAAAGCTGACTACTGCTTTGAACGCAATTTTTCTATTTCCCTTGATTATTCAACAGATAGCTGTACTGCATAAGCGCTGGAGACTAAGTGGGGCCGGGTATTTAAACTCTTTTCTAATGTAATTGATTTTATTTTAGATATCAATATGAAGTCTTTATGCTATGCATTACTTGGTGGCCATTTTCTCAAGAAAGATGGTGGACGGTTAGAACAGTTGCAACACAGCAGATTATTAGAGTAGTCCTTTACATGTTCTATCATTCGGTCTGATTTCTTGAGCAAATGAGCTCTCTGTAAACTTTATATTCCTTTTGCTGATTTTTTTGACCCTGGAAGGGAAACGTTGTCTATGCAAATGGCCAGGAGCCAGTGGTACGGCCATGTGCACGTTCTCTGGATAGAGATGTGCACTGAAGGTATCATTTATGTCATGTCATATCCGCTGTTCCCCACTGAGATGAATCTTCGCGCCCCAAAAAATTTCGCTGGAGTCTTTCTCTGCTTTCTGCTCTGCACTGTGTTATGTTTCAATCATTGTCTGAAGTATTTAGCAGTGCATACGTCAAGCGTCATATCTGTACATTTTGCAAGCGTACGCCAAATGGCTGAGAAAAATCGCTCCGAAGTCTCTTGCGCTGTAAACGTCTCTTCTGGTAGAAGCTTTGCTGTGATGGAATCAGAAAGCCTGTATTTGAAAAGGTCAGTGACAGAACTCGTAAAAAGAGTCGCCGCGGTGGCTCAGTGGTTATGGCACTCGACTACTGACCCGAAAGACGCGGGTTCGATCCCGGCCGCGGTGGTCAAATTTCTATAGAAGCGAAATGTTAAGTGGCCCGTGTACTGCGCAATGTCAGTGCGCGTTAAAAAACCGCAGTTGATCGAAATAATCCGGAGGCTTCCACTACGGCGTTCCTAATAGCCTGAGCAGCTTTTGGAAATTAAACCCGCATAAACCAGAACTTCCAAAAATGTTCGCCGAGGTGTGCAACACTTCTGCAGAGCAAATGGGAACACACCTCAAGTCTAATCAAAATGTTCGTAAGCTGTTCTTGTCAGTCATTTGCGTTCGCTCCGGAGAGTCGTCATATTCAAGAGACTACTTGAAAATATTCCCATCTCTGAAGGGCCCTGTGTCTCCATAACACCCCCCCCCCCCCTTCCCCTTACAGGCTAGCGTGCGTAAGTGTACAGCCACAACTCCTACAGATTCTTCAGTGAAGCATCCATTTACGCAGCCATGGGTTCGAATGGTGCAGCTTTGCCGCGGAGTTTTATATCGGTGCATGTAGATTATGCATCAGCTATTTTTATCAAGGAGGCTCCAGCAATTGTCTTTCCATAATTGGCTGGTAACTTTTGTCGATAAATAGGACGAAACAAATGCGTTGAGCATTTATTCGCATCACAACCGACAACAATTCTCCTGGAAGAACCTCTCATGTTGCTCTCTTCAAGCGTCTACTTTGTTGTGTTTTTCTGCTCTTTCTCAAGCTGATGTTCCCGGCAGAGGGCGTCACCACCAGTACCGAGGCTTATCTACTCAACCACGCTTTGCTAGTGCAGTGCTTATACTGCTCAACCAGTAGGTCGCAACCGGCTATACGATACAACTGTTCAGCATGGATGGTTTCTTTTATTTCAAGAATTGGACTCTGACAACTTGTTCTAGTCGCGTTGCCAAGTGAAGCAACCGTTACATAGTTGGGCGCCGTGTTGTCATTACTTGCCGGCGACGGGTCACTCGTGGGCCCAGGCCAACATCCCAAAGGGTGGAGCACATGCAGCACATTCCTTATTTAAAGGATAAAAAATAGAAGCGATTAATAATAAACGCCACTATGCATACCGGGCACCACCTGTAAGGCACACTGAATACCATGTGCAGAAAAGAGCCGTTAGGGGTGGCAGAGAGCTAAAATGGCGAGCTTTTAAAATCTCTAACATTATGCGTGGACGATATCTTCCACATGACAGAAGTTATTCAAAAGTAATTAGAAGGGACCTCTTTTCCCGTCTCGGTCTGAACGCGGCAGGCCACGATCACGCAACACAACGCAGATGAACGTTGCATAAACATAACAGTGACATTCTGCCAGCGGAACTGGTACAAGGCTTAGCTCAGTTATGTCAGATACCGTAACCAAAAATTGCGTCAATTTGCAGCAGCTTGAAAATTGTGTGAATTCGGAAAAAAAAAATAACTTCGGTTGCTAAAATTTTCACGAACGTCGCAAAAATTTTTTATCGCGATTGCATTACGGTTGCGTCACATCAAAACCCCGCCAATGACCGAGACTAAATGCTCTGATTCGTCGGGAGAGCTCACGTGAGCTTGTGACGTCATCACAACTCCGGACCCTTGGCATGTGGCGATTTGGCCTCCGAATTTAAATTCCACCCGAATCTAAATGCCACCCGGGGTGGGTGCCATATAGATTATTGATTGACCACCATTCCCATGCAACCGTTCCATGCTGCATGTAACATGTAACCGATGGGAATGCACATGTAACCATTCCAGTTACTAAAGGGCTGATTGGTTTCCGGGTACCTTATGGAGCCAGTTCCCGCTTGTGACGGGGTGGCAGAGCGGCGATTTCATTTTATTTCTTTAAAGGCCCTAGGTATGTCATATTGGATAATGGATGAGAACTACAAGGAAAATAATGTTATGATAGTCGACATTTTTTTTACACTTTCAATGAATTTTGATGGGCAGGTGATGGCAGCACTTCCGTTTGGTATTAACTTGCGTGCGAAGCGCCCTCTCTGCGGTGTGCTGTCAATGATAAATTGCGTATGAACAGTTTTTTTTTCTGGCATACTTTGAGCATGCATGTGCAGTTTATCGCAGTGCAGCAAGCGTGACAGCCGCCTAGACAGCAGATACGGTACCAAGAAACTCCCCGGACTTCCTTTGCGCGACATATTCGTGAGCAATTTCGAGAGCGATTTAGAGCTGCGACAGCACGCGCTGGTATTTTGCACGTGTCTCGGGAAGAAGTAGTTGAAGTCAACGTTGGGTAAAGATGGCCGGTGAGTGGGCGATTTTTGTTCGCACTTTTTTCCTTTGTAACTGTAGCGGTGTGAATTTAAAGAAGCTGCAGGCTTATTGTCTACTTCCCCGTGTGATGTGAAGTTGTGCTCAAATCTCGCAGACGCTTCCCGGCATCTGTCTGGAGGCTGCTTCGTAGCGTAGCCCGTGTTGACGCAGTTCGCCGTAATGACTCAGCGGTAGTTGCTGAAATCTTAGCCTTTCCCAAACTTAGAAAAACCTTGCTTTTTCGCATGTGTCTCTGTGGGCCATTTTGTGCGATTGGGATGAGGGGGGGGGGGATGCGTACACCGTAGCGTAGAAGTCTAATAAACATATATTAACGCACTAGTAGGTGTTGCATTGTTTATAGAAACATGGCCAAACCGCGTGCAAGCGCGGGTAATTACGGTTCGCGTTAACCATTGTTAAGCTCTATAACCGCAGTTAAGCTTAACTATGGATAAGCGGTCCATGTAAAGGGGACATAAATGGCCGCTATCTATTTTCAAACAAGCACACAGGCAGGCATGACTTGAGGAAATCAAAATTCTAACGAGAACTAAGGATCGATTAGCACGTGAACTATCTGAATTATTTTTTAAGATAGAGAGAGGCGACAGGTGCATCAGTACCACTTCAGTCTTCCTGTGAGCCAGTGAAATGAGATTTTAAAGAATAGACAATACAATAATAAAACTTAAATGTAAAAAAGTTCGTTTTTACTTTTGGTCAGCGTCCACCTTTTTAAGTTTCATTATGATCGTCCCCGAGCAGACGAGTTTTCGTCGAACTCTCGACTTCAGACTAACAATGCTGTGTTGCCTTCTTATTCTGCAATGCATTTTTTATGGTGATAAATGTGCTTGAGCTCACTGCTTTCTTCTGGGTAAATGTACGAGTGTGTGTCTCAATAAACTTAGAGCCCGTCCTGTAATGTCTGTGTGCTGGTCTGAAGATATTTAAGTGCTCACTTACTCTTCTAGAAACAATGATCAGTTGGCTGCATGACTGACTCACTCATTGACTCATCAATTAGTTGCTTGAGTGATGGATATAATGATTTATCGAATCACAGTAACTGTCGTCGTTATGACCGCAGGTACAGCACAGGATGTTATTCCTGTCATAATCAACAGCACCGACGGTACGTGAAAATTTTTCTTTCTAATAGTTAGTGATAGTGATAGCTTAGTGATAGCCCGACATCTTTCGTTGCGGTCGAATTTGTGCAAAGAAATCACAATTTAAATATACCGTTATCACTGCTGCCTTAAGAAGCAGTTGCAATACGAGTGCGAATATACGTAACATGAATATTGCGTCCCTGATAGCCTGAGTTGATTTCAGACGTTAAGCGCCAATAAACCAAACGTAACATGAATGCATTATTAGAGCGCATTCTAATGATAGTTACCCAGAAAATCGACAACCCAAAAGACGCAGACAGATACCTATACACCAAACAGCAAGCAGGCAGGCACGTACTACCGACGTCAAACGAAATGCGAATAGAGAACTTGCGCTGAAGTTCGCGGTGCCGATTGCAGCGCCATAACACGCTGCCTAGCGAGAAGAGCAAGCAGTTTTGGGTAATAGTCTGAGTACTTTTCCGCGCCACCTTCAGGCGCTTATTGGCGTGAGCCTCCGCGCTCTGTCGAAGGCGTACTGCGACGTACGTTCCGTGCATCAGCTATCTGTGCTACAGCGATAGAAGCTAGGCAATGAATGCTGTCAGCCGAACGCGGGTATCTAATCGCGCAGGATGTGTTCTCGCGTTTGCAACGGCCCAAGCGGCTGACAAAAGCAGTTTTGAGTCACCGAATGGAACAATTGCAGTGCCACCGTGGCAGCGCAGGTTTCCCATAGCGGAGCGCGTGGCCAAAGACCCGTTTACTATGTCTGCCCGTCGCCTTCATAGATAGGCACACTCATCCGGTTTGCGACAGTTTTGCTTCTGTTTTCTTTTAGGTCCGTTTTCTCGTTTTTCCGCTGGAGCGCCACGTGCAATGCTTCCTCCTATCACAACTTGCGCGGCGTGGAATCGCTGGCAGCCACGGCTGTAGATCGCGTGGGTGAAGGAGCGCTCTTATCTTCCTGGCCTGCAGCAGAGCCTGCGGCGTGTTGTCAGCTAGGTAAAAAGGGGCTTTCTCGCTTCTACAGGGGAGATTTCCTAGATAGCTGGTTGAGTTTAAACGTGAGCTTTAAATCTAAAAAATGCGATCAACTATGCTGAGGATCTTCATGGGTCAACTTGGAAACGAAAAGGCCTGCAAGGGCCCTTGAGGTATCCGTAATAAAAAAAATTAATAAGTACTTCCATTCAAATCTAGGAAAAAATCGGCATCATTACTAGATGCATGGGCATGGCAGAGAAGTAATCTTGTTGTCACAAGATGAGCGATAGTGTGTTATCAGCGTCTGGTTGCGCTGAGGACAAATAGAGGCCGGCTGGTTGCTTGAATTAAGAAAAGAACGAATGTCTTTCCTCGCGTCGCAATATGATGTCATTGCATTAAAGCAATCTCACCTCATATATAGAAGGGTGGACTGGCACATGTGGCAGGAAAGGCACACCTGGTGTTGTCGGCTCTCCAAATCGCTGACGCTGGTCCTAATGAGCTGAAAACGTTGACTTGCTAGAGAACATCATGCAGCGCCACTCCTCCGTACTCCGTGATGCATAATCTTGAGCAAACACAAGCCTTGCTTTTCTATTTGCTGCGGAGACCGCTGGCTTCTGCGACGATGCAATAGCTTCGCAGAGCATCCTCGAGTAGACGATGCCCAGTGATTGACGTGCTGGCACAACTGAAGAGTGTTCTCACTAGCCGTAATGTTGGGTGTGTCTGCACCAGCGGCCACAATAAGTAGGTTTCGACCCTTGCCGGTAACCCTCTGTCTGCACCCACGAGGCATGTTTCCAAGCCGTCCACACCACAGAATGTCTGAGAAATTCTGGTAATTGCAGACAGTTAACGACCTGTTTCGACGCGTTGCTGCACGCCGTGACGGTGAAGAGCAACTATTCGCGCTCTCTTTTTCGGGCCGTACGCTGACGCGTGAATGTTCTATTCTAGTGTATCTGAGCTTTTCTGGTGGCGGGAAAGCTACCAGAAACAAGCTATTCCGCAACTGCTGCGTTGGGCACCGACTGCTACCCGTTCGTTTTTTTCACTGTTCCCCTAGCAACCAGGCGCTGATGACATGACGATGATGGAAGCAAAATCAAAGTGTTGCACGCCGGGGAGCTACGAACGCTCGCTTCACACACGCGGGCCACAGCAGGTGCCGCCAACGAAACCGCGGTGCGCGAGTTCAGATCAGTGGAAAGAGTGAATGCGGCGCTCCAGTGGCAAAGCGGGAAAATGAACGACAAAAAACACGAGCAAAACTATCGCAGACCGAATGAGCGCATGAGCCCTAATGGCGACAGGCAGGCGGCGTAAAATGGACCTTTGGCCGCTGGCTCCGCTATTCGCATTTCATTTGAGTAAACCCTTACTTTACTTAGTGCAGCTTAGTACAGCTTAATTTTTTTTTTTTACTGCCGCGTGGTTTTGTTTTGCCCTCCCATTTCCTTTGCGATCATTTTACACAGATCATTGTGAGAGAATACCTGCAACCGTGGCATGCCGTACACGCTGCACTGTAGCATAGGTGCCTCCTAAGTTTTCATTGATTAACTGACTGAACAATTCATATTGATTGATTATCAGCGTTCACTCGCCGAATTATCCGTTGATTAACCGGTTGAATGATTGTTTGGCTTACAGTAACTGCCAGCGCTCTTGCCGCAGGCGCAGGAGAGGACGCCTTTCCTGAAATCGTGGGTCTCAACGCCGGTACGCCAACACTTTCGGTCTTGATATTTTCGCGCTGCTGAAACAAACAACAAAGATTCTTCCTTTACAGCCACAATGTTTTAGGAGGAGATGCAGTGTGTTTATTTGGTGAATTAAATATAGCAGAAAATGCGAGGAAGACATCTCGTAAGCCGCGACCAGCCGCTCCCCTTCACCATGGCAATTTGCGCACCCGCGGGCCGAAAACACTTGGCAGCCATGCGCGTCACCGCATCCCACATGTATTTTGTATATAGTGTATATTACCACCCTACATCTAGCCGCTTTTTCTATAGCTCCCCTCCTTACTTCCCTCTCCCTGTCCTTTTCCTCACGCTATACGCAGCTCAGGTGCTTCAGGTTTCGATGGGAGATGCCCCGGATAGCAACATCTTTTCCTTCCATTGTTATTTTTATTAATTGCCAACAATAACAACAACCACAATAATAATAATAATAATAATAATATTAATAATAATAATAATAATAATAATGATAATAATAATAATAATAATAATAATAATAATAATAATAATAATAATAATAATAATAATAATAATAATAATAATAATAATAATAATAATAATAATAATACTAATAATAATAACAATTATTATTATTATTATTATTATTATTATTATTATTATTATTATTATTATTATTATTATTATTATTATTATTATTATTATTATTATTATTATTATTATTATTATTCCTACTCTTATTCTGTGAATGGTAGGCCGCTGCCCAGGGTTGATGAAATTAATGATCTCGGCGTACTTTTCGACCGTAACCTCAGCTTCTCCTCTCATACAAAACGAATTGCTCTACGGGCTATGCGTACACTCGGCTTCATCTGCAGGCTTTCGAGAGAGTTTCGATCCCAACTCCCTTTCTTAAAGCTCTACCTCTCCATATGCTTGCCGCTTTTGGAATATGCGTCTGTTGTTTGGAGCGGCACTTGCCAGTCGAACTGTGAAAAAATCGACAGAGTTCAGATAAAGTTCTTACGCATATTTCAACATCGGTTTTCTTGCAAAACTTCTAGCTCTCGTCCCAGACGGAGTAACTCACTGCAGCTTCCTTCTCTTAGCTGCCGTCGCGTGAGGGCAGATATAATTTTCTTGTATAAACTTCATGGTCACATTCTATGCCCTCAGCTCCTAGCGCGTATCCTTTTGCGTGTACCGCGAAAGAGCATAAGGGAATTCAGACCATTTCAAGTTTCTGCGCTCCTGCACTCCCTCTCCCCTCTGGACAGAATGCAAAAATTGTTTAATTCCCTTTGTCCTCACCTTGATATATTCGAAAATTCTCTCCCTTCCTTTATATTGAATGTCCGTGACGTTCCACTTTCAGCACTCTTTTTCTCATACATAACTTCCCCTTTCATGCATTTTGTCTTTACTACACTTGTGTGTTTGCACCGGTATTATAATGTTTTTTTCTCTCCTTAATTGTACATCACGTGTACTTGTTTTCATTAATATTATTTCTTTAATACAGTGTACTCACGCCTGATTGTCTGTAACGCGTTCACTAATTACATTTCTTATTGTGTATGATTGTATTTCTAGCTTGTATTTCAGAGATCTCTTATTCGTTCATATTAGTATTGGCTTTATTCTTGTTTGTATATTGATATATGCTGTACTTGGCTGTTATCGGTCGTTCTTGTGTTCATTCTCTTTGTTTATTGTTTTATTAGTTATTTATATGTCTGTTGCCTGTTCTAGCTGTTTTCATTTACCGCTGTTCTCGCTGTTTCCTTGTTCTCGCTTTTTTGTTTCATGCTTGCTGTCGCGCCTAGTTTATGTGTCTTTTTTTTCTATCGCCTTGACTGCTGCATTACCTCCCCTGAGTGTCTTCCTTTGTAGTGAAATAAATGTACATTTTGTGCGTGTGAATGGTGTACCAGCACCAAGACCTTTGGGTTGTTCCTGGGCACCGAAAAAATAAAGATTGATTGATTGATTGATTACTGATAATAATAATAATAATAATAATAATGTGAAGAAAGCATTTGTATCATATGCTAGACGCAGCTCAGGTGCTTCAGGTTTCGATGGCATATGCCTCGGATAGCAACATCTTTTCCTTCCACTGTTACTTCATTAATTGCCAACAACAACAACAACAACAACAACAACAACAACAACAACAACAACAACAACAACAACAACAACAACAACAACAACAACAACAACAACAACAACAACAACAACAACAACAACAACAACAACAACAACAACAACAACAACAACAACAACAATAACAACAACAATAACAACAACAACAACAACAACAACAACAATAATAATAATAATAATAATAATAATAATAATAATAATAATAATAATAATAATAATAATAATAATAATGTGGAGAAAGCAAAGCATATGTATCGTTTGAAATTATTTGGGTATATAAATAATGTGCTCTACCATTTCGCTGTAGATATTTGAATTCCAAAAAAGTGAGTTTCATGGGAATCGGTATTGAATTATAAGAACGTAATTATTACGAAAGAAGGGCTTATTGACTGAAACTGTCAGTGCATTCACCGCAGGCGCACCCCAGGATACCTTTCCTGTGGCCACGACTGGCAGCACCGGTACGTACGTACGTCATCGCTCTTATTTCCTCAAGTATCGCAGTGCTGAAGTCAGTGACGGGGATTCTTTAGTTTTTGGCCGCATTGCCAAAACCTTAAGAAACAAAAATTAAATGCATGATTAACGTTATTGTCTCGGACGAGAATCGGCGTATTCAGCATGGTATGGCTGATGGCTGTGCTGTGCGACGTCAGTGCACGTTAAAGATCCCCAGGTGGTCGAAATTATTCCGGAGCCCTCCACTACGGCACCTCTCTCTTCCTTTCTTCTTTCACTCCCTCCTCTATCCCTTCCCTTACGGCGCGGTTCAGGTGTCCAACGTTATATGAGACAGATATTGCGCCATTTCCTTTCCCCAAAAGCCAATTATTATTATTATTATTATTATTAATATTATTAATATTATTATTATTATTATTATTATTATTATTATTATTATTATTATTATTATTATTATTATTATTATTATTATTATTACGGAGTAACTCACTGCAGCTTCCTTCTCTTAGCTGCCGTCGCGTGAGGGCAGATATAATTTTCTTGTATAAACTTCTTCATGGTCACATTCTATGCCCTCAGCTCCTAGCGCGTATCCTTTTGCGTGTACCGCGAAAGAGCATAAGGGAATTCAGACCATTCCAAGTTTCTGCGCTCCTGCACTCCCTCTCCCCTCTGGACAGAATGCAGAAGTTGTTTAATTTTCTTTGTCCTCACCTTGATATATTCGAAAATTCTCTCCCTTCCTTTATGTTGAATGTCCGTGACGTTCCACTTTGAGCACTCTTTTTCTCATACATAACTTCCCCTTTCATGCATTTTGTCTTTACTACACTTGTGCGTTTGCACCGGTATTATATTGTTTTTTTCTCTCCTTAATTGTACATCACGTGTACTTGTTTTCATTAATATTATTTCTTTAATACTGTGTACTCACGCCTGATTGTCTGTAACGCGTTCGCTAATTACATTTCTTATTGTGTATGATTGTATTTCTAGCTTGTATTTCAGAGATCTCTTATTCGTTCATATTAGTATTGGCTTTATTCTTGTTTGTATTTTGATATATGCTGTACTTAGCTGTTATCGGTCGTTCTTGTGTTCTTTCTCTTTGTTTATTTTGTTTTATTAGTTATTTATATGTCTGTTGCCTGTTCTGGCTGTTTTCATTTACTGCTGTTCTCGCTGTTTCCTTGTTTTCGATTTTTTGCTTCATGCTTGCTGTAACGCCTAGTTTATGTCTTTTTTTTTTCTATCGCCTTGACTGCTGCATTACCTCCCCTGAGTGTCTTCCTTTGTAGTGAAATAAATGTACATTTTGTGCGTGTGAATGGTGTACCAGCACCAAGACCTTTGGGTTGTTCCTGGGCACCGAAAAAATAAAGATTGATAGATTGATTATTATTATTATTATTATTATTATTATTATTATTATTATTATTATTATTATTATTATTATTATTATTATTATTATTATTATTATTATTATTATTAACATTATTGTCTCTTTTGAAAGCGTTAGTCGCAGCGTGCACTCCCAACTGCAGCCAATTCCGAAAGCAAGAAGGGGGAGTCCTTTTTTGATGTTTAACACGTTCACTGCGCAGTGGGTTACCGGTGGGCACGTCATTTATTCATGCTTTCAGGATACGAATACTGGGTCACATGATGAAGCCACGAGTCAGATCATGGAGGACCTCACAATAAAATCTGACCCATGGATCTATCATTTTACTCAGTATTTGTGTCCGCAAAGCATGAATAAATGCCGTTAAACCACCGATGACCTACAATGTAGTGAACGCGTTAAGTTTTCATGCACCAGAAAACTAAAAAAAAAGTTTTTTTTTCTCAATACATCCCGTTCTTCTATATATCGAAGTTGAACAGATCAAAAACTCCTATTTCATTCTCTATAACTATATTCATTTCATTTCGATATATTCTTCATTGCCACTGAGCCCAATGTTACATGTCAAACACTCGTTCATTGATTTTTTTGCTTCTGTGAGAAGGCGTTTCACATTACCTGATTCAATAACTGAGCAAAGCGAGCATAGCTACAAAATGGGTGCTGTGCTTGGCGGTTGGTTATATTACTTGCTTCCATTAGAGCTATTCCACTAAATTCACCAAATATTAATTATGTGCCCCAGAAGCTTGCAAACTTGCTGTCAGCACGTACGAAAATACTGAAGACAGCGACAAAACCACTACACAGGAAGAATGGCTGACTTCAACAGAAACTGACACACGCACAAAAGAACAAGCGCACGCACAGTAAAGCAACAGAAAACGGTGGTATTTTGGTGCACTAACATGTTCGTAAGATGCAACGAATAATAGGCTCAAAATTTTAAATGAATTGCAGAACTTTCTTAATGCTCATCCTCCGCTAATAAAACGTCGTGCTTCTGTAAGCCTAAACATTTACTTATATTGACCTATTTTTATTCTCCCACAGGGAAGACCGAGTAAGTTTATACGTTTTGTTGCGCTGTAGTCAAGACTATTGGGCCGTGCAGCTGTAACCTATTCTACACCTATAGTACACGTCGTACGGTTATTTTCTATTTTTTAGGACGGGTCATGGATGGAACAGCGCTAAGCGTCTATAAACAGGTGTCTGGATAAGTTGATCTATTGTGCTGAGATTATAGACGACATGCGCAGACTCGTCTAGATCGCTTAAGTTGGGCGTTGAAACGACTATCATTAGCGCGGCTGCTCAATTAAGGGTGCGGTGGTTGTGTTTTGTCGTCTCTGTAGATATGCGACTGCGTTTGAGCGCATAAAATTTCGAGCACGCCATAATCGTTTGAAATTTGTGCTTCGTTTGCTCCACAGAGCACTGTTAGAGCGCCGTCCGTGCTCAAGCCTTGCTCAAGTGCGTAAGCCACTTCCCCGGCTTGTGATACCCAGATTGCTTTTCCTGACCTCCCATAGGGTCCATGTGCAGCGCTACGGTGGCATTTGCTCACAGTTCGGTGGGCAGGTTGCCACCTGCCACGTTAGGCAGGTTGTGATGACGTCAGAAGCTCACGTGACCTCTTCCGACCAATCAGGCAATGGCGAGACAGAGAAGCTGGAAACATTTTGTGAGACGACATTCTAAACGCGATCGGATTAAAACAAAGCTATATTTGTGCTCTTTTACGCTTCTACCTGGTTGAGCTGTTTTTCGTTCAAATTAGGAAAAATAGATCGACAGATGGTTGCCCATCCCATCATTTTTGTGTCTTTCACCTAACCTTGGTGTTGCTGCATTTAGCGCTCTGCAATGAAATATTAAAGAAAGCGTGTGAACAAACTGCGTAAGAGAGAAAAGTCGCCTTTCACCAGTTTGCAAAAGCATCCTTTAAATGGCGCCTGGGGTAAAAGCTTATTCAAGAGTATCGCTGAAAGCAGGCACCTCTGTGCACGTGAGTAATGCATTTCGAAAAAATCTGTTGGGTGGAGAAAGAGCTAGCTGATACGAACGACTTGCGCCCAACAGCAGTCTAACAATCACTGTGATGTGTTCTTGCGGGAAGGTTGCGAGAGGTACTGGCTACTCTTTAGTTGGCGTACAGTATTTGGTTTTTCGATGACGTCAGAAGCAGTTACGGGTGAACACTAATATAAATGATGACGATGGTTAGATATGTAGTTGTATTTGGGGGCACATAACAATGCGAACATTAACTTCGTTCAATATCCGTTTTTGCTTGATTGCAAGAATGATGTTGCCGGCGGCTAGAATGCACAGCGAAATTGTCTTGAGGGCTTATTCTCAACGTCATAAGGCATCTGTATATTGCTGAACAGTGAAGGAGTCAACATAAGCCATTTGGGTGGTTAACCCAGGCACGCTTTTTACGCCGCAGAGACACAATTTTTTCACCTAAGTAAAGGAACTACTTGCGCAGGGACACCATCGTCTCAAGAGACAGCACCCAGATGATCATTGTTGGTGCGGTCATCATCCTAGCCTGCATATTCGCCATCCTCAGCGTTCTCTTCGGTGAGTGTCCGGATGCCCTACAGATGCTTCTGCCTCAAATCAGGCACGTTCTAGCCATGCTTGATGCAATCGCTGCAGGAACAGCTTGTCCCAATCCCAAATTGACCATTCAAGACAGGACATGTAAATAGCTGAAAGAGTTGATGGCGTTTAGTCGCGTCTAGCTGCACGTGTCCTTATCCCTGTGACGGTAGCAGGACAAGTGAACGAGAAAATGAAGATTGGATCTGAGTGCAGGCTTTCTCTTACCACAGGTCTGTTTTTTTTTTCTGCGCAGTGCATTGTACCAACTTGTTCCGAACATGGGGGATGCGATTGCATGCTGATTCAGTGTCTGGAAGGAAGTTCTGTGGTGTAAGAGGGTTCAGGAGTTACCACTGTCTTACGCAATACCTTGCTTCCTATAAGACATAATATGAAACTTATATGGTACTTCGGGTGGATGAGAATAAAACTAATTTCTAAATCAGCCTTTTTTGACATTCCACGGGGCTTTCAAGAGGATTTTCCTGATAGCCCGTTTCTCTTTGGCGAAGTTCTCGAACCTTAGCCTTCGACAGGAAACTGTCTGAATCACTAAGGGCCTCCAAGTAGGATTATATCAAACAATAAAGTGGATGCACTAACTGTGTCAAAAGAAATAGGAGCTATTTCAACGTGGTGAGTGACCTAACTGCTCGCAAGTCACTTGCGTCAGTAAGTGTTGTAATTCGGCAGTCATAAGTTGAGCCTCGTATTCTTCTTGTCTAAGACACTGACGAAGATTGCGATTCTTGCATCGCAGCTTTTTAATGCTTCCAGTTACGAAACTTCACTGAGAGATTCTTTCAAAATCGGCACATCAGTGCAGCCACAAATATAAAATCATACAGATTGTCACACAGTCTTTGAAGCTAAAATACAACTGCTGATATGAAATCAAAATATGATTAAAAGTGACCCTTATGGGCGGCGTGCTTTAATCTTTTCGAGTAAAAAGTAAATGGAATAGGCATCAGTGAAAGCCACCAAACTAAGGCTGGAGCGGTGTTTGAAGAAAAGGTCCAGACACTCAAGACAATTGCCCATAAACGCTGCTTAGTTTTCGATTATTAGACGAACCTGGAAATAAGATGATGGCTTTAAACAGTTTACAGTGTTTCTCTAACCGAACTGTTATACTCAAGAACGGCAAGTAGGCCCTTCCCACCCATCTTGCGAGTAAGAAGGCTCTATATATCCGTCTGCCAGTATCTGAAGATAGCCCAAATTAGATTCCTGTTTTCTGAGGCAGGCTTTTGGAGCGGTACAGTTATTAAGCATTGTATCATGTTTCAGTGAGCGGCCTCACGGACGACGCCACGGATATCGTGCCAGACGCCACGCATCCCCAGATGCGCATTCCAGAGGCTCCACAGCCACCGCAATCGATCGCGCCTCCGCGTCTTCCAGTGAACAGTACGAGCGTTGCATCGACAACAAAAGAGGGAGCGACGGTCGTCCATACCACGACAGACGATACCGCGATCGATTATACGACGACAGACTACACGACGACAGACTACACGACGACAGACTACACGACGACAGACTATACGACGACAGACTACACGACGACAGTCTACACGACGACAGACTATACAACGACGGACTGTACGACGACGGGCTATACGACGGCTGACCTCACGACCAAGGAAGATACAACAGTCGAACCGACGACAGTCAAACCAACAACGGCCCAACCAACGAGAGTCGAACCGACAACAGTCGAACCGACGACAGTCGAACCGACGACAGTCAAACCGACGACAGTCAAACCAACGAGAGTCGAACCGACGACAGTCACACTAACGACAATCGAGCCAACGACTGTCGAACAAACGACGGTCGAATCGACAGTGGTCTACGATACGACTACAGACGCTGGCCCCTCAACTGACTCTAAACTTTACGGTAAGTCGTGCGGTGAGCAAAGCACGACTGCAGGTGCACTCGTTGAGGGGGAAATTTGATTTTCCAGGAAATGATGGCGTTTTGGGGCACGGCCGACTCGCCGCTTAGCGACTATTCTCAGATTTTGGGAAACTTTCCCTCTGCAAACTCTGGAGGCCGCAGTCAACCAATGTGCGTACTTGCTTAAAAACACTGGGCTGTTTTTGGGTGATAGCCAGGCTATCGCTACGAAGCTCTTCCTGCTCGTCTGCACGACGCACTCCTGGAAAGTTTCTTGTCGACAAAAATTCAGGGGGCACTTTGGCGATCTAAAGCGCGCGTGGCGAAAGCCTTTCTGCGCCCACTTTGGCTGCTTCTTTTATTTTTTAATTTTTATTTCAAAATTTTTATTGTTTTTTTTTCATTTTTTGCAGCTTATTATTACGCTTTATTTTTACATTTATTTTATTTTAAATTTTCCTTTTTAATTTTTCAATTTTCTTTTAAACTTTAATCAGTTGTTTATTTTTATGTTTTACTTTTCTATATATTTCTTTATTTTATTTTTATTCGCTAAATGCATTTAACCAGTTAATAATTAATGTCTACTTACAAATGAGTGGCTAATTGCTAATAACTCATTACTCAGTACTTACTAAGGCTATATGGGTTATAACTATCATGCCATTGATGACGCCATAGTGACAGATTTCGTGTACGGACGGACAGCGATGAGCCATTAAAGGTTTTCGCCTTCAGAACTGAGGCGAATGCGGTTCCCCCCCCCCCCCCCTTTCGTCGCCATTCCTTTAAATCTGTTTCTCATCCGGCAAGAACTATTGTGCAGAAACATCAATAGGTAGAGGTCTTACACTGCGGCAGATCACCAAGGCGAAACAGAATGTCCCGAAATTCCTGGTGTTGAAATTAGTGATGGGGATTGTCGTGCATATAAGGCCGACAGGGCAGGCGGATCAGTTGTTTAAATATGGGCGCAAAAGAATCGCCAGTTTAAGGGCGCACATGTTACTGATGCAAACCAATGTTCCGTTTCCCTGACGGTCAGTGTTATACGTGCATGACCATAAGGACGCACAAACAGTCATCACGGCATGCAGTGCTGTGCGTGAGCCTCTGTGAAAACAGTAAATGCTGAGTTTCTACATTGATGTCTAAATTAGGAGTAGTTCTCAACTTATGAGTACCATTGTGGTAAAGGCATTCAAAACTGCATATTATCTCTTCCAGCTGGCCTTACGTGCGTCACGTCGGAGAGAGCCACAGATGACACCGTCGATTACACTCTTCTGTACCAGCCATGCGACAACGTGGTGTACAGCGTGGGGACAAGATGCCGCTTGACGGGAAGTGAGTGACAGTCAACCTCTTCACGCGCTGTATTTCTTTCTTTCTTTTTCTCGCGAGGCTTGTCGTATAACTGACCACGTGATTAACCAGGCGGGAACTGCAGCCCTCGCTACGCATATCCTGGCATAGCTGAGCTAAGCCACTGCCTTTTTTGTTGTCAAATGTCGGCGGGCGCTTGATATCGCAACATGCAGATGCTCATTGTAATACGGCGCCGTCCTGAGCTTTCACTCGCGGACATTTATTCCGTACACACAATTGCTTGGTATGGCAACTCTGCGGGGCTCGGCGAGGATTTCATTTCCGGTCTCGCGAGCAGACGAGAACGGACTCCGAGTGGTGGCCGGACTGGCGGACAAGGGCAAGTTCCTGGGCTTCAACTACGACGGCTCGGTGGACGTGTCCTGCTACGCCAACCTGGGCAGCGTGCAAGGCTGGGAGGACAACGGCTACGCTGCCCTCGGAGTTGTGCTCGCCAATGACTTCTCCGACGTGGCTCAGGTGGCGACGAGGCTCAAGGTGAGTCTCGCAGTCTGACGGGATTGGAAGGCGCGGTCGCTTCCGTAACGGCTAAACAAGACCGAAGAAAAAAAAAACTCACACGACGGCTACGACTCTGTAACGCGAGATTCAGCGATAGCTGTGTAGGCATTTAGTTTTGGGGATATTCTGAGGTAGAAAAGATGCAGTGACCTCATATCGCACTGGTTCAGTCGTGGTCAGCCAGCATGAGTCTGGCTTCGTCATACTAAAATTCACGAAGCACACAGAGCGGCTCTAGCCTCGAGAGCCACTCGGGAGGCTCCGCAGCGGCTTTCTGGATGGCCTGAAAGCAGTCCATTCTTTCCCGAAAATAAATTCGGGCAGGTCGTGCGTCTTTGTCACAAAGACGTCTTTGTCGTGTGTCTTTGTCGTGCGTCTTTGTTATGGGCCAAAGCCAGGCAATAAAGAAAAAATAAAGAAAAAATATCGCACTGGTGCAGTGGCCAAGTGATGCAACCCTGCACTGGCAGGTTGCTGTTCCAAGCAGAGCCACCCTTAGGCTTAATTACCCAGGTTGACTGTGACACAAGGTCACGTGACATCAACGTCACGTAAGATAACATCAAGTGAAATTCATGTCACGTGAGCGTTGCATTAACGCACCCACCAGTTACACCGCAGTTACCAATTTCCCTCAAGAGGAAAGTGTACAACAGCATAATCTTACCGGTACTCACCTACGGGGCAGAAACGTGGAGGCTAACGAAAAGAGTTCAGCTTAAGTTAAAGACAATGCAGCGAGCCATGGAAATAAAAATGACAGGTGTAACGTTAAGAGACCGGAAGCGGGCAGAGTGGGTGAGGGAACAAACGCGGGTTAATGACATCCTAGTCGAAATTAAGAGGAAGCAATGGGATTGGACAGGGCATGTAATGCAAAGGCAAGATCACCGCTGGTCCTTAAGGGTAACGGAGTAGATTCCAAGAGAAAGTAAGCGTAGCAGGGGGCGGCAGAAGGTTAGGTGGGCGGATGAGATTAAGAAGTTTGCAGGCAAAGGGTGGATGCAGCTGGCAAAGGACAGGGTTAATTGGAGAGTCATGGGAGAGGCCTTTGCCCTTTAGTGGGTGTAGTAATGCTGCTGCGGCTGCTGCTGATGATGATCACTTAGTAGTAAGAACGACGGTTTGGGAGAGAGAAAACAAGCTGTTTAGCTAAGCTTGGGTGTTTCGTTCAGCTTCCTTGAAACCGTGAACCGCTATAGGATACTTTAGTAACAGAAGGTGAAGCCTGAACTAATCGTCGTAGATTCGTCTCGGACTGTAGGCAAGGCATGATTAAGAGTAGCAGAAAGCTGGGTGACTGGCACCTTCGAGGAGGACAGACTAGTTGCTGCGGGGCACGCCACGCCCACCAAGTGGCCGAAAACCAGTTAATAACGTCCTAATTAAAAATGTAAAATTTTGATCTGTAAAAGAACTTTTATTATGATGTTTTGTTCTTAACTTCCAAATGATCGCTGCCGAAACATTCCGCGTATCTGCTGCTATAATTTCTGATGTTTTCTATCAGGCTCTTAAAATTTCATACAAATTTCGCCCATTTTCTTTGACGCATACGGATGCGAAAATATACAAACTGCGGCGAAGCATGCGGGAAAGAAAATTGCGGATTATTTGCAGGGCGCTGCCAATTTGGGTGCTAGTTAAATCTTATAGTATTGATCTGATAGTATTGCAATGTTATTCACTTGAGGCACCCGTGCTCAAGGTAGAGCTTCACTAGACATGACATCTATCATTCGGAGTGGTCATTTCTGTAGCGTCCTCATGGCTGCCTCACCTGTTTTATCTGGCTTATTTTCGGAAGCACGCCTTCGACACAATCGAGGGAACAGGCCGCCCTCACATGCCGAAGATTGCCGGCATCAAAATCAACCCCACGGACGCCGACATTACGAAGGAGAATGCGGAAAAGCTCGCTCAACTCCTCCTTGTGAATAAGTGAGTAATATTCTCATTGTATGCTTTATTTTTTCTATGATATTGAGATTGGATGATTCGTTACCTGAGAAAGCCCACAAAATACGCTCCACCATTCTTCCTATATATTTGACTATCATGATTTGTATCTGTGTGCTATTTGTATCTTGTCAGTACTCATTCCACCTTTCTTGGACACCACTCTTATTTTTGGGGCGGCTGTGAAATATTGTAACATACTGTTATGAAGATATTGATAAGAATGGTGTAATCTTCCAATGCGTAGCAAAATCTTTCTTTTTAAAGCCTTCCCTCCGCTCGCACCGATTAGTTAAGCCTGCCACAGGAAACCAATGGGTGCTTTCCTGACAATAAACAGCAGAAATATGCGAGGTCCCGAAAGGGGGGGGGGGGGGGGTTCTGCGGATATATATTGGTTTTCGAGGTGCAATCTTCTGATATGCGACAAAATTGCGTTCATAGACTACTTTCCGTTGAAAAAATGCGCTAGCCGAGACAGGAATAGATCACAATGACATGTTGTATAAAGTTAAATCATACCAGAACAAACGGGAAGCAGTATATGCAAAGCAGGGAACAGGTACCAGATGATTGCTTAGCTTAAAAGAGTAGATTTCCAAAGACGCAGGGCATGGTCAGTTGCAGGTCAGAAGGAAGAATCCTTTGTCTTCGGTGGCTGACTATGGAGGTGATGATGATGACAGTAATTCTATTTGAATCTCTGTGTGCGGGTAACAGTGTCACCCTCGTATGCCGTAAATGAAAAACTCTCAACAGTCAGTATGGTACCCCCTTTTTCCTTTGTCGACCTCGCTGGGGGCGGTCTAAAGTGACATGTCGTGGTCACGTGATTTGTCGTCATGTGACCCAGGCGGGCTTGGGAGAGCACGCTTTCGTTGGAGACGCAGAACAACTATACTCCACGACTTTTTCTGCCAGTGGAGCAGAAGTTACGGAGCTGAAACACGGCCCTCTATTTCTAGGCAGCGCAGCGCAGTAACCCTGTACCACACAGCACCGAATGCGTTTCTGGCATTAGCGCTTCGTTGCGTAACCTTTTTGTCCTTGGGTTCTTTACAGCGTTTCACTGGTCATTTTCGAATCACACACTGGAATCAACGGCGTGCCGTGCAAGATTGCAGTGAGCGACGTCTTGATAAATAAGGTGAGAGGATATTATTCCATTGCGCATGCACAAAAATTACCCAGTGCAACAGGGGTAAGCCGGTGAGGGGCTCTTTGGGATACACACATGAAAGGTGGCCACAATCTTCGAAAACCTGGAAAGCGCGCGCTTATATGAAGTGGTGATTAGGGTGACAAAATGACAGCTGTATACGGGAGGGTTTTAGGAGTTGTATGAGGGGGAGAAATCGGCTGTTAAGGAAGGAATGATGAGGGAGCTCCCTTTATATGTGGATAGCTGGACCTCTGCTTGATGCATGGGATAGAGAGGGTGAACAGAGTGGGGACAAACTATGGGATAAAGCACAGGTAGCCTAGACTCTGTGCATATGGATCTGACCTGCAGTTATGCTTTGTTGTAACGTCGCAACAGATGAAACTCTTCCCGCCACCAGCGCGAAGGCGAAGCTTACCGTACTTGATTCGTAGACATATTCTATTGAAATGATGCATCCAGTATCCAATAAGGTTTTTTTTTTTAAAGTAAGGTTGTGCAGCATAAACGACTACAGGACGAAACAAGCTACACGAAACAGAACAAGACGGTGGTTCGTGTCACGTCGTCACTTTCATCCTGGGGTCGTACATTAGCAATAAATGGATCACTTGGTCAATAAAATCATATTTGCGATAGCGAATACTTAACAATTAAGATGGATTTGAAGAGGAAGATGTAGAGGAGGCGTGCAGCTCGTGACAGAGAGTTGTTCCTGGGACCCAGAAGTAGTATCACGCCTGACAACGCTTGTGCTCGTTGGTGGTGCCTGATCAGCGGATAAACACCACAAAAGCAAACCTGGACTGAATAAAAGCGTTACATAAACTGTTGTAGTGCGCCGTCTTTGTCCGGCTCTTGTTCGCGTTTGAGCAGTCATTTTTTTCTGTTAAGAGCTTCGCAGTAAGATACCTCTCATGATGCAGTGCCTTTTCAGATTTTTCACACATAGCATAAAACTTCTTCCACTCAATCACTGAACCATCACTGAGTGAACAAACATTCTTTGAAGACACGACAGTTGCGTTCAGCAAAGCTTCCCTTGGAATAGAGCATCCGATTGATGTGCGTTGATGTTAAGTCAGAAACACACAAGCAGCTGAAGTACGTAGCGGACGTTCAAAAAGATAAGGCAACGGTGTTGAACGTGTGCTCCGTACTTAACCCTTGATCATCTTTCCGTTTGGTTTGGTGTTGATTTCTTTCAAAATGAAAGGGGAAGTCAAAGCAGAAGGCGGCTTATAACGCGGGAGCTCTTATTGCGTCGCAGAATAACGTGATTAAACTGACGGAAGACATCGATCTGCCCGTGGCAATATCTTCGACGGCAGGATTGCTTTTAATCACTACCGACGGCCAACGTAACGACCGCGGGAGCAACTGTAAAGGTTCCAGAGTGGTACCCCGTTCGTCTGTAAGTACTACGGCTATCTTTCATGATTCTCCTTTACACGCGAGCTTGTGCGTGATAGTTTTACGCTTCTAGTTATTGATTTTTGTTTGTTTCACTTCCCGCAGATTTAATTTCAGGAGTCAAATTTTTCTGCAAGGTGGCCCCTATAATACTAGGCTGCCTTCTTTTGCAGCGTTGGCTCCTTACCAAGCACCCACGACATCTTGTGGCCATTGCCGGCATCAAATGAATGCAGCCTCACATGACCAACTGTCAATGGTCACTAGACCAGTGTGTTACGTGTCCTACTTACATGTGACCGATTAATCACATTAAGGTTTTATGGTTTATGGGCGTTTAACGTCCCAGAGCGACTCAGGCTATGAGACACGCCGTAGGGAAGGGCTCCGGGAATTTTGACTATCTGGGGTCCTTTAACGTGCACTGACATCGCACAGTACACGGGCCTCTAGAATTTAGCCTCAGTCGAAATTAAGGAGTGATGTCATTCCAAGTGCGCTTTACCGATATGAAACTAATTTGCGAAAATGCGTATCCTCTATCCGCCACAAGAGCTTACGAGATGCGGATGTGTGGGAGAAATTTTATTGAAATGGAGTCACGCATGTCAGTCGCATGGAATGTTCATATGAAAGCATGCGGGAAAGTGCATGCTTCATCAGCGGAGTTGCGAGGCAGTGCTGCAAGTTTTTTTTCCTGAGAATGTGCTTCGTGCTAACTTTTTTGTCCAATAGTACTTCTCGTAAGCTGTACACGGAAGGCTGAGACACCACATGAATCTTATGACGGTATTGCGCCTAACAGTTTTGCTCTTGTTCGCCACCAAGAGCAGGGTTATTTATGGCGAACAGTGGTCACTAGAGTTACTCTATATGCTTATTAGAGCAGATAATTGGGATTGCCGGGAGAGTTTGCGCTCGTGTGTGTGTGCGTGTTTCTGCCTAGTGTCTAGTCTTGGCTTGAGCAAAGTTTTCTTGATTACGCATGCTACTCTATAAGTACCTAAAATTGCGCTTAGGTATGCCGAGTTGCCGCAGAATGAGACATGCTCTCCGGGATTTTTTTACTCGGTATAATTATATGTACATATCAGCAGGGTGCACGGTAAAAATGAGGAATGGGATTACCGAAGGTAATCGCTCGGTGGTTTCGCCGTCCGAGCTGCGTCGTACAGCGTCTTCTGCAAACGCGAAGTGCGGCTTTGCCGCACAACTTAGATGGTTTCTTTGGGAACTCGGCAGACATACGCGCAACTCTATGTACTTATACAGTATATCTAGTGGTCACCAATGAGCAGAATAAGTTGGAAGTAACCGTTCGAAGTGCATTACCTAGTAATCCAGAATCGGGAAGAAATCTTTCCTTTTGCTTTCGGGCTTATGTGGCTGACTCTAGCTGCAACTTTAACAAAAAAACCTCTTCTTATAGAAATGCACAGAACAGATAGCGCAATTGAACAAGGGCTAAAATATACTAGCCAGAGACACTGGACACACGGTGTCTAAAAAAAAACCAGCAATCAAACTATTCTGCTCTGCTGCTGATGCCAAGTGCCTGCAGTTAAATTCGCGGTTTAAAGACCCCCAGGTGGTCGAAAATATTCCGGAGCCCTCCACTACGGCACCTCTTTCTTCCTTTCTTCTTTCACTCCCTTCTTTATTCTTTCCCTTACGGCGCGGTTCAGGTGTCCAATGATCTACGAAACAGATACTGCACCATTTCCTTTCCCCCGAAACCTATTATTATTATTATTATTATTATTATTATTATTATTATTATTATTATTATTATTATTATTATTATTATTATTATTATTATTATTATTATTATTATTACAGCAAAGATGCGGCCTGCTGGGGGGAGCAGCCCAGGATGGGCACAGCGTGATTCCTGGCCTTGGAGTGGTCATCGAATACCTCGTTACCGACTCTGCGAATTCAATGGCAAGTCTTCTGTGCTTTGCATTTTTGGCTGCGTTCAGTATTATAACTGTCAGATTTTCTGATCCAGCAGGGAAGTTAGTTTACTGAGAGCACCTGCTCAGCAGAGTCCAAAAGATTTCCTAAACTCCTGTGTAAAGCGCACAGCTTTTATTTGAGTTCAACTGAAAGTAGTCATTTTCGGCCCAAATGAGGACCGAAAATCTGAATCCTGTGTATTTGCTCGTGTTCCTTTGTTGCCATGGCGGCAGTTTTCCTTAATGCCTAGGCTTAATCAATAAATGCATAAAGTTTACTATTTCTTGTAGAGTAAAAGGAACTTTGGGCAAAGTCGCTGGTAAAATATTATTACTGCTGTCACGTAATGTTTTAAACTATTCCTATAAGCTTGCCTCTTTGTCGTAGATTCCAAGCGACGCATAATAGCGCCTATTCCACCGGTAATTAAAATGCTTTGCTCCTAGTCCAAATCAATATTCATTATTAGCAATATTTTTCCTGACTGCGATACACGGCGTGTTGTAACAAACCTCAACAAATCATCGTTTCTTGCTGTTGGGCGGTAGAGAATGTAGCACTTGCAGGTGACGTGTATTGGTATATTTTATCTTTGATGTTGGATTGTTGAGACACAACACTTGTCCGTCTGTTCACCACTGCACGCTCCAGGCAAATATCCGAACATGCTTTTCTCATAATTAGTATCATTAGATCGTTTTCCCATTTCTCCAATACTTGTTCATTGCTGTCATGCACGTAAAACAAGGCTAACGTTTCGCATTCATTCACATGTCGTTGAATGGAATGAGTAACACGCACTAACGCCGCAGCTGCCCGACAGCACTGTCAAGCAGCGAGCGAAGTATGGTGTGGCGATATTTGACCTCCAGCACTACTACCTGGACCAGTATCCCAACTGCCCACCGCTGGACCTGAGTGCGTTCAAGCTCCCCAGGCCTGCGCCAACGGTGTGACCGCGGCTTTAACTGCAGCCGTCACATACAGCCGTTAATGTATGCTGTGTGTGTATTGTAAAGCCAGTGTTTTGTAAAGATGTCTTAATATATTGTGTAAAAATACTGAAAGTGTGTTCTATTATGTAATGCTCTTCTTGATTTTGTGTAGCTGGTGGTGCCGCCTGTCATCCGGGTGGCGTGGCCTCGTCAGGCAATGTATGCCTTTTGCCACGTCACCCTGGACAACCTCTTCGTTGTCTGAAATAAATTCTGAACGAACGAATGAATGAATGAATGAATGAATGAATGAATGAATGAATGAATGAATGAATGAATGAATGAATGAATGAATGAATGAATGAATGAATGAATGAATGAATGAACATACAGCAGCGGCAAAGTCCCTCACTGGGATGCATTCTCCGGTGCTTTTGGGCAGTAAAAAAATCAACTGGTTCGCGTGCTCTGGACAAAAACCTGCGACTGCTTGTGCTCATTGTTTTATATTTGTTCGACATGGGCGGGCGAGGACTGTATTGAGCATTCGTGCTGCTGTGACTAGAGCCGGCAATGGCTGAACCCCGGAATTCAAGATAACCTGCGGGCGGGGTTGGTCCTAGCGGAAAAAGGTAGGGTTATGCGACGAACGCATTGTTTTTTGCGCCGTGCACATACCTGACAGGAGCGCCTTGTTATCCGCTGCTGTGGTATACTGTATTACTGAAACTTTTCATAAGAGTCGCTTGTATGGAATTATGGTAACATAGGGTCCATATGTTGTGGAAAAATACATGGACATCCTTACGTATTTTTGTACATAGTAGTTTTCATATAACTTTTCTAAAATGTGCTGATATGGAGTCCGCAAGTTTCCATACAAGCTTTCCATAATGTCCATAGCTATTCCATACGCTCTATACTGACTTCATATAATTCATATAAAAATATAAAATTATGGGACTCTCCTTATGAAAATTTTCAGTAGGGTGGCAATAGAGTTCGCCTGCTGAGCACGAGTCACGTTGTTCGATTCGTGGCTTCGAGGGCGGAAATTTCATGACATGTACTTGAAAAAAGATGCCAGTGTAGCCCAGGTGGTCGAAATTAACCCCGAGCCCTTCACTTTGTCGTCTCTCTCTCTCTCTCTCGTTCTTCTTTCCTATGGTGTTCCCCTAATACACGGTTTCAGTCGATCGATAGATCAATCAATCAATCAATCAATCAATCAATCAATCAATCAATCAATCAATCAATCAATCAATCAATCAATCAATCAATCAATCAATCAATCAGAGTGGCTACCTATACTGTGGCTAGCTGTCGCTATGGACGCTTGTCTTGAGTCCACAGCTAAGGCTTACCCCTCACAATGCATCAATTGTACGCCTCTGCGGTATGAGTATAGAAAGTGAGCACTGAGAGGAACCGTGTCGGTGAAAGTATAGAGGCTAGAAAGAAAGACGATATAGTTGCGATTACAAAGATTGTTTTACCACCCGCGCTGACTGGCGAGCGCACGGCGGCGCGGCCTCAACTGCGTCCTGCGAAGGCGTGCCTTTGGCGGGCTTTCGCTTCTCCATCGGACGCCTCACTGCCGGTACGCGAAATCGTGGAGGCCGGGCTGCCGGAGCCAGCCCCGATGTGAACTATGGCTGTTCCTCACGTACGCAACAGCAGGGTGACCTTAGTTTGCAATGTATATAGAGGAAACGGCACCGGAAAGAACGCCGGATGCGTCTGTCTGCACGGCTCTTGGTACACGACAGAGCGAGGGCAACATGACGTGGACAGGAAAGAAATCGAAGGGTATACGTGCCATAGTTTCGCCAACGATACAATGCGGCTTTTTTCAGTGCGAAACAACTATTAGCCTCCTACGCCTCAAAACCTAAAGCAGGCGTGAGGCCTCTGACAGAGTCACGAAATGAAAGGAAAGGCGCATAATTGACTCCCAGCGGCAGTGGACGCCTCAACCGCGCTTTGATTTACGCTTGCGCGGCGATGGTGTCCACCTAAGAAAAAAAAGAAATTAGCTGTACTTGAACCCTGCTGAACCTAGTAAAACGAGCGAAAGCTCTGTTCAGGTAAGCACACGAAGGTAAGTTGCTGCTGTTGTGACTGGAGGCAGAACGAGAAAGAAATATTGCACGGGCCTGCCCACTGGCCCACAGTCGCTGCCACATGCAGACAGAGGAGGAACGAAGGAAAAGCACACGCCGCACGCTTTTATATATAGAACGGCGTGTCACGCGATTTCCGGCCGTTGTGCGGGTGCCGTCGGCTCCCCATACGCAACTGTGGCTAAGCGTGGCGAGTCACATGGCATGATGTAAGAGAGAAGCCTGCGCTCTCCCTGCTTTGTAGGTGAAATTTCATAGTCACGTAACCTGAACAGCTTTGTACGGGTGGAGAAGAGTAGAGTTTTCGCTCTAAAGCCGTGCTTTCGCACAGTATTTCGTGCTTAGCAGTGCTAAACCGCCAGCCATTTTTTTTTATTTCAAATCGCGCCTCACAAGGACATGGACATGCCTGAGAACAATGCGGCTCGCCCGGCCAAGGCGTCCGCATTGCCGTTGCCCTCACACCTCAAGGATAGGCTTCTGCTTTTACCCTTGCCTGTGGACAGTCGTTTTCGGGTTCGAACCTCACCGCGGCGGCCTCGAATCGATGGAGGCGAAACGGAAAAGGCGCCCGTGTGCTGTGCGATGTCAGTGCACTTTAAAGATCCCCAGTTGGTTGAAACGGTTGTTGTTGTTAGCCTTTCAAAAGATGCACATACCCACACGGGGGATTGGCCATGAATCGGGAGCCAGAGGTTGCCATTAATT
>JARKHS020000108.1:0-20192 GCA_030143305.2 Amblyomma americanum
CACCTAGCCATGTCCTGTGAAATTTTACTCCTGTCTTGCTTTTAGCCACCAATCAGATAACCTTCGCTTGGTTACTTCTAACCTTTTAAATTCCACTTTCCCTTCACTATCCCTAAACCCCAATGCCTTGGGTAAGTCAGCCCCGCTGCCTTCCACTGTAGGGTGAAGCCCTTTACAGAAAAGTATCAAGTGTTCAGCTGTTTCCTCCTCCTCTCCGCACGCAATGCACAAAGTGTCTATCTCCTGGTACCTGACTCTATACGTCGTAGTCCGCAAAACTCCAGTCCTGGCCTCAAACAACAAAGAACTTCCCCTACAATTATCATAGATATTTTCTTTGACAATTTCCTGTTTAAAGGTCCGGTATGTTTCTAGTGCCGATTTCGTCAGCATCCCTGTTTTCCACAAAGCTCTCTCTGTTCCTTTAACCTTTTTCTTAACCGATAATTGCTGATTTGCCCCCTTACTGCTGTCCAGATATTTGCTTGTCAATTTTCTAGTTCGCTTTCTCCATTTCGTGTCAACATTCTTTATACACAGGTATCTGAAAACTTTCCTAGCCCACCGCTTTTCCTCCATCCTTCTCAATCATTCCTCAAATGCTATCTTACTGCTAGCCTCTCTGCTCTCGAAAGACGCCCATCCCATATCACCCTGTACCCCCTGATTTGGTGTATTGCCATGTGCTCCCAAAGCTAACCTCCCTACTCCCCGTTGCCTAATTTCCAGCCTTGCTTGAACATCTGGCCTCATACACAGGACCGCATTCCCGAAGGTCAGGCTAGGGACCATCACCCCTTTCCAGATCCCTCTTACCACCTCATACCTATTGCAATTCCACAGTGCCCTATTTTTCATGACAGCTGCATTCCTACTAGCTTTATTCATTACATATTTTTCATGCTCTGTCAGATACTCAACACTGTTATTTATCCACACCCCAAGATACTTGTACTCATTCACTACTTTTAGCACGAACTCCTGTATTCTATGCTCGCCGCCCTCTTCATTAAATGTCATGACTGCAGATTTTTCCTTACTATACTTGAAGCCTAATCTATCTCCCTCTGTACTGCATATGTCTAACAACTTCTGCAGGTCTTCCTTGTTGTCAGCCATTATCACTATATCGTCCGCGTATATTAGTCCCGGTAATGTCTGTTTAATCAATTCCCCTTGCTTGAAAAAAGATAGGTTGAAACCTAGTCCGCTCCCCTCTAGCTTGGCCTCCAAACCTTGCAGGTACAACATGAACAACAAAGGGGACAGAGGACATCCTTGTCTAAGCCCCCGCTGTATCTCTACAGGCCCTGATACATTTTTTTCCCATTTTATGAGCACTCTGTTACTTCTATATATATATCTTTTAAAAGATTAATTACTCCATTTTCCACATCCAATGTGCCCAATATGTCCCACAAATGCTCCTGAGTAACGTTGTCATAGGCTCCCCTAATATCCAGAAATGCTAGCAATAAGGGCCTATGTTCCTTTTCCGCAATTTCTATACACTGTGTCAATGAAAATGGATTGTCCTCCAACCTCCTTTGTTTCCGGAACCCATTCTGTAGTTCCCCTAACACCCCCTCGTTCTCCACCCAAGCCTGCAGTCTATCCTTTATAATTTGCATCACCACCCTGTAAACCATAGATGTCACTGTTATGGGGCGATAGTTACTTACGTCTGCTTTGTCCCCCTTTCCCTTATATATCATGTTCATTCTACTTAATCGCCATTCATCGGGAACTTTCTCATCCACTATCATTTTGTTCACTACCTGTATTAATGTTTGCTTGGATTTTGGTCCTAACTTCTTTATCAACATAATCGGGATACAATCTGGTCCTGTTGATGTGCCACTAGGAACCTTCTTCTCTGCCCTTTCCCACTCTCCTTGCTCAAGTGAAGCTATTGCTGTAACCGGTCTATCCTCCTTCGATAAATTATGTACCACGTGCTTTGCTGAAAATTTTTCCGTCATCCTTGTTCCTATGTGTTTTATTGCTTCATCCCCTTCTAGTCGAATACCCTCATCTGTAACAATAAACCTTTGTTCAAGCCTAGTTTTATTACTCATTGCATTTAGATGTTTCCAGAATTTTTGGGCTGCTTTTCTATCCTTTTTATTTACTTTTGACATCCATTGGGCACCCTTTCTTCTAATTTTCTCATTAATCAAATAGGATGCGTCCCTTCTGCACTTTATGAAGGTATCCCATTTTCTGTCTACTTCGGGTTTTGGTTCCCCCCTCTTCTTGGAATATCTGTGTTCCCTGGATGCTTCCTTGCGCTTTTCTATTGCCCTCTTGACCTCCTCATCCCACCAACTCTTGGGTTTGCATCTTTTCCCTTTTAGCTTTACTCGCACCTTAGCTAGCTCTAGCTCCAGTAATCGAGTTAATTTTGTATAAGTCCATTCTGTTTCACTATCCTCAAAAATTACTTTCTCGATTTGTTTGGCTGCTACTTCCAGTTGCTTTTCTGAGTAAAAATTTCCCCCTGATTGTTTATCTTGATTCAGTCCTACATTGCTTTTTCTTCTGAAGCTCAACTTGATACGCTTGTGGTCACTACCTAGACTTCTGGAACCATCTTCATCTATGCTCATTACCCCTAATCTGTTATACATCCTCTGTGACATTAGTGCATAATCTATCGTCGAGTGCAGACTCCCCGCCTTCCATGTTATGAGCCCTTCACACTTCTCGGTGCTGTTGCATACAACTAAATCATGCCTGTCACACATGTCCTACAGCATGCTTCCTGTCGAATCCGTGTACCCATCCAGGTCTTCTATGTGTGCATTCATGTCGCCTAATATAATTATCTCGCCCTGTCCTCCTAGCTCATCAATGTCGCTTGCAATACATTCTAACATTTTCCTGTTTTCCTCTTTGGCATTAACCCCTGTCCACAGGTATACAAAGCCAAGGAGTGTTTGCTTGCCTGCCACTGTTCCTTTTAGCCATAAATGTTCCCTGCATCCCAGTCTAACCCTTTGAAAATTCATACTTTTATGAATGAATGCCCCAATTCCACCTCCCTTTCTGCTGCCCTCTGTTCTATTGCAATATTCCCATGCGTACTCTGGGTTACAGGGTGGTTGCTCCATGTCTCTAAGATGTGTTTCCGCTAAACCATATACCATTAATTCCTCCTGTCTTAACTGTTCTTCTATTTCCTCCCATTTCAGTCTATTCCTGCCACCTTGCATGTTAATGAAACCTATATCTGAATTAACTTGGCCCTGGCGCTTGCGTCTCTTTCTTCCCCTATGGTTCCATTGTCCGTTTGATCTTAATTCTTCCTTCTCTACACTGGTTCCTTCAGAGCGCCATCTGCCTGGGACGGCCTGCCCATCGACATCAGCATCACCCTGCGTGCCGCGGGTCGTTTGTATCTGTGGCTGGATTGGCGCTGTTCTTGCGTCTGTTGTAACACTGAGTGCATTTTTAAGCGCAAGCAAAAAAAGTTATGCTGCAGTATTCAAGTATGACACGTCGGGGCCAGTTCAGGTGAGCTTTCCGTGCTGCGCGGCTACCTACACGGCCTTCGTTAGTACTGTACTAACTTTTCGGAAAACAGTAGTTTAGGTACCTTATGGTCACTTTTTTTTCGGAGGCTTTTACTGCTGCGTAATCCTATCGGACATAGTCGAGTTCATACCGCGTAAATGTATGTACCACCAGCAGCAAAAGTTATTGGGGTGCGTGTTCTCGGGGCAGAAAAGTTATTGTGGGGCTTCCTCGCGACCTAGTGCTTTAAAAATGCTACCAGCGTGTGGCGAATACAAGTCCCCTCATTCAGACACTTCGAGCGATTGGCTTACGTGGCGCTTGGCTACTGTGCCGGAGTTCCCGGGTTCGAACCCGACTGCGGCGGCCGCGTTATCGATGGAGGCCAAACGCAAAGGCGCCCGTGTGCTGTGCGATGTGAGTGCACGTTAAACATCCCTAGGCGGTCGAAATCATTCCGGAGCCATACACTACGGCACCTCTTTTTTCCTTTCTTCTCTCAGTCCGTCCTTTACCCTTCCCTTACGGCACGGTTCAGTTGTCCGCCAAGATGCGAGACTGCGCCATTTCTTTTCCGCAGAAACCAATCTTCCCCGTACATTCCCACCTCGTAAATTTTGCCTGCCGATAGTACCTCCGTGTGACGCGATTCGAAATTGATCACTTCAGGCCTGACCTGTTCAATTAAGCGAGTTCACACAGTTAATTTTCTTAGAAATACTGAGCGCAGTGCGCGAGCTGCTCAGCCACTGTGACCCTGTATAGTAAACGGGTGCCACACAGGGGGGGGGGGGGGGGGAATGGTAGGGTTTTAACGTAGTTAAACCGAGTGTATGTGTGAAAGCACGTGTTTAGCCTGGTTGTCTCATGGTTTTGCTTTGCTAGGTCGTCGGCAGTTCTGGCGACGAGATTAGTTCTATAGTAGTTTTAGTTGATGGAAGACGACGACATGCAATGCACAGCGCGAGCGTGTGTTGCAGTTTAACGCGAGCCGGGTTCGTCTGCGGCAGCAGCATAGTGCTCTCGTGCACAGGCCAGCGAAATTGATCGAATCCCAATTCATGGATTTATAGATTTCATGAGCTTCAATGATTTCACGAGTGATTTTTGTTCTATTATCTGTGTCGAGTGCTGTCAGGTAATAGAACAAAAATCACTCGTGAAATCCATAAATTAAAAGATGAATGTGTAAGCGTTGATCAATAGCTGTATGATAAAGAACTAGGTTTCCTTGATGAGAATAGAAAAACGTGCGCAGCTGGTCTTTTGCCACTGTAGACTTGTGCTCAGGAATTGTCATTTTCGTCGATCTGTTTTGTGTATCTGTCTTTTCATTTGAGATTGGTTGCCACTTTATTTAAGTAGTGGAAATCACCTCAATAAACCAGTTGCAAGTTCAGCGCCGTGTCTGTGCACTTGTCACGTCCTTTGTCCCCTGCACTGCTGAAAAACCATGTAACAAACATGTTTGAAGTTTTCTGCCAGCATCTTGCCTCCCCCCCTCTTCCCAGAAAAAAAAAATCTTGAAGCATGTTATGAGTAATTCAAGAATGGGTACAAGTGCTTTAGTTCATTCTAAATATAGATTTTTTTTAAAGTATTTGCAAGATATCAGGTTATCATGAGAAGTACTGGATATAGAATATTCAATCTGTGGTCGAAGAAGCAACAAAAGATGTCGACAGAACAACTAGGGGGCTGTGCTGATCCTGTGCCATTGCCTTGTGGTGCTGCTGTTGCCATGGTATACCAACAACTCACCAATGTATGGTTCTCTTCTGTTGTATGTTAGCTATGTGCATGTTTGACAGCTTTTTCCATGGCCACTTTTTTTTAAATCCTATCATCCAGAAATGTTGAGTCACAGTCATGACCTTGTGCTGCACTGCTATCTTCTGTTTTGTCAGCCTCAAAAGTTAGCAGAATGTGGCTGTGTAGGAAAAACTTCAATGGTGTGCTGGTGCCTTGTGTACCAGTTGCCTGGCATTATGCCAGTGAACAGAGCGTGCATGTTCCCTCATGATTGCCTTGGAAATGTTGCTATGGGTTATCGCGCATGTATATGGGTTTTTCTGTGCACCCAAATTTCACTGAGTTTTGTAAGGATCATACATGTCAGAAGGGCTGGTAGTTATATCAGAGCAGTGTGAATGTGAAAAAACATACTGCAGTGGGTAAATGGAAACTAAAAAGACTGGTGCGATGTAAAGCTGCTGAAACCGCTCACCAGTTCTTGAAAAAGTGAACATATCACCACTAAATTAAAGCTTCTGTTTGGGCAAGTTGGTAATGATTCAGTTGCTTCAGTGGTTGTGTTGCTTGTCTTCCTTTCATGTGTCCCGTCTTCCCGCACTCTTTAACAATGACATCGCTACTACGCTTCACAATTTTTTACCTAATGTGTTTGTCTTGGGTGGCTTGCAAAAATGGCTCAAGCTTGCAGATCTGCAATGTCAACAGGCCGGCATATCAAGGTCCACAGAATGTTAAATTATGGAATAACTTGGACGGTGATCTGCGTGCATTGCTAAATAATCAATTTCAAAAAGAACTGCCTAACTATGTTATTGATATTATTGTAATCAAATGCTGTGTAGCCCACCTCTGTTATGCCTCTATGAGAAGAGACAGCAGTATGTGTAAATAAATAAAAAATACTCGAATGCTTCCTTCCCAAAAAATTGATGCCATGCAATGACACCATTTTTTAGACATCAACTGATAATCCTTATCCCATGCTTTGTAGCATTTCCAGCCTTTGTAGCGTTTCCAGCACTCAGCCTGTCTGTAAAAGCGTTTTTTGTTATTGTTTCGGCGATGTAGCTGCCGATTAAACCAAGGCGCAGTGTTAGTGCATGAAGCTGTCAATAAGAACAGCATGTTTATTACTGTTTATCAACATGTACTGTACGCGTTAAGTAGCATATGAACCAAGTCACTCACACATGGATAATCTAGTCCGCAGAAAATGTTGCTTATTTCGCACGAAACGCGATTATGGTCTGGAGTTTTTTCGGCATTCTGTCCCCATGCATGGATCTCATTTTTTACACCCACAACACATCGATTACCTCTTCTCGCTGCTCAATTGGCTTTTTCCTATCTGTGGTCGTGTTTTGTGCGAAATAAGCAACATTTTCTGCGGACTAGATTATCCATGTGTGAGTGACTTGGTTCATATGCCACTTCACGCGTACAGTACACGTTGATAAACAGTAATAAACATGCTGTTCTTATTGACAGCTTCATGCACTAACACTGCGCCTTGGTTTAATCGGCACCTACATCGCCGAAACAATAAGAAAAAACGCTTTTACAGACAGGCTGAGTGCTGGAAACGCTACAAAGCATGCGATAAGGATTATCGGTTGATGTCTAAAAAAATGGTGTCATTGCATGGATAATCTAGTCTGCAGAAAATGTTGCTTATTTCGCACGAAACGGACCACAGATAGGAAAAAGCCAATTCACCAGCAAGAAGAGGTAATCGATGTGTTGTGGGTGTAAAAAATGAGATCCATGCATGGGGACAGAATGCCGAAAAAAACTCCAGACCATAATCAGCTCGGCATTCTTTCCGGCTTTCCTCAGCAGCGCCTCACGGAAAGTCAACTTCACGCGACCGCATGTTCCCTTTAACAGTGTACCATACTGTACAGAAAACTAACATCCACATCAGTGTGACGCTGCATGTGACCGAAGGTGTGGTTTGACTGCTAATTTATGAGGACTGGAAGGAATACATCACTCGTCTGACATCCGCACTGTGCAGAAAGTTGTGTGGACTCTGTTGTGCAGGTCCTTAACTTATGTTTCGAACAGAAAACTCGCAGTGCCTTGGTGCGAAGTACATTGTAGGAAATAGCTTGTTTGATGAGAAGGGGCCTGGTCTTGCAGCGTCAGTAATCGTAATTTTCATTTTTGGTTAAGTACACAGACAATGAATACAGGGGAAAGGATGATGCACTGCTGCTGCTGCTTGCCATTTACTGTTCGCACTCTTGCACAGACTTATGCTGTAAAGAGTGCTAGCACTGTGAATGAATAAGAATCATCATCATGACGGCAGGTTTCTGCAGTAAAATGTCGGCCAGAGTAAGTGTGCAGTTTTCTCTTTTCAGACTGAATTATTTCTGTTCAGACAATTTCTCGGGTTATCAGATATGCTTCTTCCCATTACAATATGTCAAAGATATGTTGGCATCTGCATACTCTGCAATGAAAGCTAAGGAAGCCACCATTCTCTGGCTTTTACAATCATTTAAATGTACCCCAGTCTGCCGTTAAAGAAACCGCACCTAAGACAGCGGGATCCAATGCACAATGAATCCTGTGCACTGAAAAAATCTGATCTTATGTTTGTTTTTTTCCGCATTCTATTCGTGCAAGAAATGGTTGGCCTAGGCATCTGGCACAACGATTGCAGCTAGTTTGGTACAGAAAACAACTACTTTGACATTGAATCGCTGTTCGATTTTCTCTTGGCAATATATATGGCAGTTTGGTTGCTCTGAAGAGCAATGAGGAGACAGTGCCTTTGTTAAAGGACTGCTTCCATACAATTCATTCCACCGTAAACTTGTCAAGACAGCTATCGTGAAGACATCTCTTCAATGTCACATTCACACCATGTTGGCATCAGGTCCTCAAAGAATGCACACTTAGCAGAAGCACAGTACCTTAACTACGTTTCGGTCAATGTTGCTGAGGGGTTATGGGGGCTTAACGTCCCAAAGCGATTCAGGCTATGAGGGACGCCGTAGTGAAGGGCTCCGGAAATTTCGACCACCTAGGGTTCTTTAACGTGCACTGACATCGCACAGTACACGGGCCTCTAGAATTTCGCCGCCACGCCCGGGATTGAACCCGCTACTTCCGGGTCAGAAGCCGAGCGCCATAACCACTGAGCCACCGCGGCGGGTGTTGCTGAAAGCTTCATGGTATAGTCCCCAGGGCATTTCAGCTGTTGCATAGCTTGAAAATCTGGCAGCAAACTAATGTCAGTGTTTTTTTTCTGCACAGCACTAGTTGCATGACTTTGTAGGATGAGGGCAACCACTTCTGGGAAAAAAGCGTAAAGAAATATGCAAGGAAAAAATTCCACTGCACAATATTCAGTGTATTAGACCCTGCTGTCATCGGGCAGGTGTTCAGAAGGGCACACTGGGGTACATATTTTTTCCGCTCCTCACGCCACAGTTTCACCTGAGGCTGCAGGATGTGAAAATAAATAAATTTTCAAATGACCACCTCTATAAGCATTTCAACATTGCAAAGAAAAGAATGGAAGCTTCATCAACCTTTGTTGCACCAACCTGCGCCTGCAAAGAAAACAAAGCCACTAAAGAAATAATGAAAACAAAGCTGTTCACTTGCAGTGTGATGACCACTCGGGAAAAAAAAGCCCACAAGAAAAACAGTTGCGGTGAAAATTGAGCGGTATTTGGTCTTGAGATATGACTGCGGTTAAGCGCAGAGAAACTGAGCTTAACAGCAGTTCAAAGCTCTAAATTTACAAGTATAAGCAGCAAGAACAATTTAATTTAGTCCAACCAGTGAGGAATGAAACCGAAATTAAACTTTGATAGTTAGACAGGTTCAACACTTTACCTCAGCTTTGACGCACAGACTGTAGCATCGATATTGCCAGATTCGGGAACGGCTCGACTCAGCAGTGCAGTGTTTGCCATTGTGCAGACATCCTGCACAAGAATTGGAATCCCGTTAGGGAACATGCAAATGGAGCTAACATGAACACAGAACCATATGCAAACAGATGGGTGAATCAGGGAACCTATAACTCCAGTACAAAAGGTGCAAACGCACACAAACCTGGAAAGATTCTGCATAGCCAACAAAGCCCACATATACATTGGCTCACCATCGTTGTCACAGAGCAGCCAAGAAATCGCATTCCTCACAGGCAAATGAATGTGTGCTTCAATGACATCCTCCTCGCGAGTCTTCAGGAATGCCTGCAGCTGATGCAGTAGACCAGGAAGTGATGAACAACTGGTGAACAAGCAAGTTGTCTACAGGGCCACTGTGGATACAACAGCAAACACAGAATCGGACACCCAGTGCGAATCCTGCCATCATGTCTCTCACGGCCTATGAGGCACTTCGCACCGCAGTACAACTTTTGCGACCGGGAAAATGTTCAAGTTTCTAAGATTATAATTTGCAATTCACTGCTTGTTGTTATGCAGAAAAGCACACTGTAATCCCAGTGTATATATCTGAATAAATGCCTTCTTTTTATTTTTACTCCCAATTTGCTATGGACAGTTTTGACGGGGACAAACGTACCATATTAACGAGGCATGCCTCTATAACCATGCAGTATTCGAAAAACACCACCTGGTTTCGCATGATATGCATGGCCTTCCTAAGGAACGTCCCTCATCCCTGCTATGACAAAAAAAAATACAGAAATGGTAGGGCAGTAAGTTGAGCACACAGAAAAGGTATTATGCAAAACTTTCTGAAGTAAACAGCAACCAGCCAAACAAGCTTCAGTGTTCATTTTGAGAGTCCTTCAATGTTCCTGTTATGAGGAAGCCCACTAACATTGCATGCATCTTCTAATGTGGCTGTATCAAAAGACGAACAGCATGATAAACACTGCCACTATAGTGGGAGTGATGCACAGGGAGACTATTTGGATACAAATGATGGCAGGGGGTCACCTTTATCTCGGCGATAGAAGAACAGATGTGGCAACTTGCAGACAGTGGCTACATACAGAGTGCTACAAAGTGGCGTTTCTGGAGTGCACCCATGGCAATAAACAGTCTCACAGTAAAGTATTCCTGCATCATGGTCGGCTGCTGAAGTGTCAAGCAAGAGTGATTTCTGCATATTTCCAACCAGTCTGCTGGCACTTAGTGATTGCCAAATGGCCATTACTTCAAACAACATTTCTGGTCATGTGCCACTCTGTGTCAAAAAGAGGTGGCACCTTGCCCATTTTCAAAGTTCACTCGCACTTGTCAAGGAAATGCGAGAACCAGTCAGAAAGGCAATGCAGCAAGCAATACGGCACTCGATGTAAACAATAGGATTTCAAGTCAGCATGATATGTCCAGCAGTCTGTCCCACACCTCCATTTAAGGGACACAACTTTCAACAAAATTTAGTTTATTTCTAGCTGTATTTACATGAAATTTTTTGAGCAATTTAAAAATAATTTTATGACTGCTCTCATCAAATGTCACTGTTTTATGTGCAGAACATTATTTTCCTAAATATATTTTTCTTAAAACCTGCAAAGCTAAGAAAATATATGGCAGAAGGCTAGTTCAACATTTATTGTTCTTGCAGGGTGAAGTCATTCTTGTAATTCTTGTTTTGCAAAGCTCAAATTTTTGTTTTGAATTTTTGACATTCAGCGTTTGTTGACATATTAAAGTGAGAAGACAATTTCATACAAGTTTAAAATTCATAAATTTGAAAAAACGGTTGTCTAGACCTGCACTGCGGTCCTAGGAGTGCAACGAAACAAGTGGCCCAGAAAACATAACTGTTGGGGACAAGTATGCTCCGTAAGGCATGTATCTAGGCAGAAAACCTTAACAGAGAAAATTGCCCGTTTCTTGAATGTTTCGTCACTATTCACATCCACCGAGGTTCATGAAACAATTTTTTTTACAGTACTTCCCAGTCGATTTCAAGAATTAAATTTGGGGACAGCAGAGTCATTCCATGCGAAAGGAGATGCACCAAATTCTTGGTATTTTAGATTCCGCTGAGAAAATTCATGGAAGACCAGTCCCAACAGAAGTGTAGAGACCTTCTTTCAAAGAAAAAAAATTTTTCTCCATATATCATGCTCCAAAGTGTAAGACATCACCTTCATCTGGGCATTTTGCAAGAATTATTGTTCAGGAACCGGTCCTTGTCGGCAAAGTTTATCTCTGCACATAGTCTGGTATTGAGATGCCGTCATGCCTCAAAAAATAAACTATGGATGATGCCATTTTGATTTAAAATGGAAGTGCTTAACAGGAGAAAAATTTAAAGATTTCCGCATTTTTTAAACTAAACTTGGAGTCTAAAGTTAAGCAAACTTTTTTGGAGTTTTGCCTGAAACCTTCATCTAGCACTGTTTGAATTAAACTTGAACCTTGCGTTGTTCTGTAATTTAGTAAAAAGTACAGAGATTTCTGCGGAAACGGCCACATTGAGGACCAGAAAACGCTATGTGGGTAACGGTGCTAGACAAAAAAATTAGCCAAATAGTCAACCCACTTAGTTTCACATATTAAAAAAACTAGAAAAATATATTTTGTTGGCGAGAAATAAATTTTTATAAAGGAGTTCCAGCGATGTGGTGCCAGCACCTGTTATGGTCCGTCAGGTAAAATGCTGCTTTTATTTCCGGCCTTGATAAACTCTAGCAATTGCCATTAGCATTGACATATTGTCAGAAGATGGCGCAATGGAGCCATTTCACTGTCTTCATTTATTCTTAAAGAATATGTTTGGGCGGAATACTCATGGTATACAGGGTGTGCCATGTTATTCGCTATAGATATGACCTAAATGCAGGATTTAAAAAGCCAATCTGAAAGTGTTATATGGATAAGCATTTATTATTTACATTGCACTTGACTGAGGCATGAGCCTCACTGATTATTCAACTTCCAAAGCTGTGGTGTACAGCAAATGCAATGTTTAATAAACCATTTGTATTGAATTAAATCGGACCCCTTGTATATGCACAAAATGTGAAGGGGAGACTGCATACTACAGCAAAAAAAAGGGTTATAACATCATGTGGCCTGAATTGGGAACAGCGGGGGATAACGGTTAATGGAAAATACCTAAATAATCTGTGATTTGCTGATGACATTGCCTTGCTGAGTCACTCACGAGATGAATTGCAAAGCATGATCAATGATTTAGACAGGCAGAGCAAAACGGTGGGTCTAAAAATTAACATGCTGAAAAGCAAAGTAATGTTCAATAGCCTAGCAAGGGAACAGCAGTTCACAATTGGAAGCGAGATGCTGGAAGTGGTAAGGGAATATGTCTACTTAGGGCAGGCAGAGACTGTTGATCCGGATCATGAGAGGGATATAACTAGGATAAGAAGGGTGGCGCGTATATGGCAGGTTCTCTCGGATCATGAATAGCAGTTTACCAATATCCCTCAACAAAAAAGTGTACAACAGCTGTATCTTGCTGGTACTCGCCTATGGGGCAGAAACGTAGAGGCTAACGAAAAGGGTTCAGCTTAAGTTAAGGACAATACAGCGGGCCATGGAAAGAAAAATGTTAGGTGTAACGTTATGAGACCAGAAGCGGGCAGAGTGGGTGAGGGAACAAACACGGGTTAATGACATCCTAGTCGAAATTAAGAGGAAGAAATGGGCTTGGGCAGGGCGTGTAATGCGAAGGCAAGGCAACTGCTGGTCCTTGGGGGTAACGGAGTGGATTTCAAGAGAAGGCGAGCGTAGCAGGGGACGGCAGAAAGTTAAGTGAGCGGATGAGATTAGGAAGTTTACGGGGATACGGTGGCTGCAGCTGGCAAAGGACAGGGTTAATGGGAGAGACATGGGAGAGGTTTTTGCCCTGCAGTGGGCGCAGTCATGCTGATGATGATAATGATGAAGATAGATGGCATGCGCATATATTTTTGTCGGCATTCTTGGCGATATGAAAGCCTCAGTTACCTTCCTTTCAGCTTTACCTCCTGCCTTTGCAAAGAACACTGTGTTTTCAAGGGCAGGGCAGCAGCCATGTTTCTTGCATATACTACAGTGCATTGCCAAATGGGCATACTCCCACACGGTAGGCGAATATCGGCCTGTATTCCAATTTGTGTCCCTTCAAGCTGGCTATCCTACTCTGCTCAGTTGCCAAAGTTACTGAAAAAGGTTAACAAAAGAAAAGTGTAATAACAGTGCAAAAAACGATGTTGCCAAACAGAAAACTAAACCTGGGATAATTCCTTATATTCATAAGATGGCACACAATCTGAAACATGTTGAGGCAAAGTTTAAAGTTCGTGTAGTTTTTCCACCCCCAAGAAGCTGTTCTCCTTGTGTGGCAAAATGGATTCAAACAAACCAAAAAAAGCAGAATGCCAGAAAAAGCATGTGACGCCATTTGTGAAATGTGTAGCGGGCGCAGTTTATCAGATCCCGCTGACATGTGGGAAATCTTACATTGACCAAACGGGCTGATGTATTAATGATAGCCTTGCTGACCATAATCACGCATTAAAGAATGGCACGGGTTCTTAATTACAACATTACTGTAAAGCCTGCAGGGAAAAAGAAAAAAAATGCCAGGCGAAGCTGAAGGAAACAAGAATCCTAAACAGGGGCAAAGATATACAGCCTGTGAACTTATAGAGGCGTTCCACATCAACAAAGGCGGAAGAGATTATGTGAGCACACCCTCGCTTACAATTGACAGAAAAGAAAGTGTCTTTTTAGATATGTGCGGAGGCACATTTTTTTCTATAGCCATTTGTTACCTTTTTGTTTCTACTTGTGCGCATGTGTAGGTCCCTCTCTGCTCTTGCCTTTTTGTCTATATATTCACTTGCTTCAATAGGTCAATAAACAGTTGCACTTGTTTCGTCTATCTTCCCCCAGCGTTGTCTGTTTTGCACGTCTGTTTTCAAAACCATGCACCAACTTAGCCCCACAGACAGTATTACCAAAGGGGATGTTTTTGAATGAGCCGCAAGTTGGAATAAAGGGCCTTGGTGATGGCCGTGAGGCGCATTGTGTTTGCTTATGTCTTTTTTTGTTAACTCTTTCAGCTCTTAATCTCAACCTTGGGTACTCCTTGGCAAGCTTACGAGAGGAGGTATAAAATTTGTGGCCGTTAGTTGATGGAACGAAAGACAAAGGTTGTACCAAAAGAGTCTATTCATTTAAACATCTCTCAACATATTTGCCATTGATGTCAGTGTGTTTCTTGTTGCGACAGATTTATTTTTCCTAATATGCTCTGAAATTATTCCTTTGTAGCTTTTGCAATTCACTGTTCCGAGTGGCAGTGGTCTCATTTCTGGAAATAAAGAGTGGTCCTAGATGAATCTTCATTCACAAAATGCTGTTGGAATACAACAAATCAATAGGAGAGCCTGAACTCATAGTGAAAATGGTACAGTATCCTTGTTCATTTTTGTTCTTTCAAGAATGTCGTCGTTGTCTTTGCACTATCTCCACATTTTTCTCATATTTATAGTCAGTATGTGTATTTGGAAAAGTGCCATGAAGCTTTCTTGACGTGAGAAACATAATGCAGGTAAGGCATGGAACACACTCGCTTCCTCTCTTCATTGCTCTTCAAATGCTGTGTGTGTGTGTGTGTGTAGTTCTCATTTCTCCTCCTTCCTTTCTTGCTTTTTCACTGTTTTTTTACAGGACTATACCCACCAAATCTTTGCTTGCGTGTTTTCTTGTTTGAAACGATGCGTTAGACATTAGTATATATGGATCACCCCATACACATCAGAGTCGCTAAATAATTTACAATCGAATTTCCTCTTGATGCTGTTTTGATTCCAGCGGCTAGGAGATGGTTGTGATATCAAAGGTCGGTGTACGCCACATGCGGCATAAAAAAAACTGCAATATAACTGCTCCTTCTTTGTTTTCATTAACTGCAATGCTAAAACCAACCTGTCTCAAGAGCGAGAATGACTACAAATGAAGAAGCAGTGACCTATACGACCTTTGATGTCATATCCATTGTTCGGCTGCCTAAACCGAAACAGCATGAGTAAATAAATTGAATTTTAAATCACATAGCAGGCCTAGCTAAATACCATGTGGTGATCCGTGTATTCTAATATCTTATGTTTCACTACAGAGAAGACAAGACGTAACTAAAATTAAGTGTCATTTTCGAAAGTGAGTGACAGTATGACATTTACTGTCCTCCCTTTATTCTTGTTTAACCATGTTCACAATACATGAACCTTTTCATGCAGTTCAGATTATAGTAACTGCATGAAGCTTATCTATGTAATAAAGTACACTACTTGTGCAATGTATGAAAGGACTCTGACTGGCACATACAAAATGTGCCAACTTTCTTCTGTCATGAGCATGTTTGCAATTCGTAGCGGTTGGAGAAAGCTTAGCTAGCAGCACAAGCGGCCATCTCAGCAAGAATGAAACAATTAATGACCTCACTGACACCATGCATGGCCTCATCTTTTTTTTAAATGCATATAATTTCATACATGTAGAATTGCAAGGGAAATTAGCACAGCTCAAAACGGGACTAAGCCTTTGCAAGTTTGTTCAGCGTTACACTATGTGTATGACCCTTTCAAATGCCGAGAACTGGAAGTGATTTCCTCACTAAATTCCCTTCGGATATAGTTTCATGCACCTACATTTCGAACAATCTATCTCGAGTCAACATACACTGAAGCTGGGAGCAACACTAATGAGGTGTATATTTCAGTGTTTGCCGTTCAGAAACTTTGTACGCCACAGCTCTCTGGAATATGAAATTGCGCATATGAAAGATCTGGTTTTTAGATGGACCAGCTTATTATTAGTCAATATACAACCTCACTTACACAGCTTTAGAATCAACATCTAAAAGAAATCTTTGTACAATGTACAAGTTTTATTGCTCTCTCAGTGCATAGCAATCGTGAACCTCATGTTAACTAAATAATTTAAGGAGAAAGTGCACTTTTGAGGGTAATTTTAAAGTGCTCTGAAAAATTTCAGCCCCCAAATGAATGCTGCATAACTACACACAATATAAGCTTCAGTTATGATTGGGCACAAATCAAACAAAACTTAAAAGAACATTGAGGATAAATTAAAGTTGACCTGCTACTCGGCAGACTATGATATTCTAATGTCAAAGGAACTGCTGTCGCCGAAAACTGAGCTTTAATAAGACGGAGAACGCCAAAAGGTGAACTACAGGTGTTGTCATCACCAGCTGATTTTGTAAGTAAACTGCATGCGTGCGTAGGCACCAAATTTTGGGCATATCCAAAAAAAGCCAGAAAATACCAGGAGGTTCTAAAACATTTGCATGATTGAACAAGATGAAAATAGCCCAAGTTGTGGCAAATTTCTAAAAAAAAAAGCATTACCCAGAATATTTACCTGTATTATTCACGGCTTTTAAAGCCAGAAAATACCAGGAGGTTCTAAAACATTTGCATGATTGAACAAGATGAAAATAGCCCAAGTTGTGGAAAATTTCTAATAAAACAAAGCATTACCTAGAATATTGCAGCGGGTAGGCGACGACGACATTGAACGAGTGGACGAGGAAGAAGACGAGAACTCATCTCTGGCTGTGTTCTGAGTGCCGCCCGTAGCTGTTCATTCGTTTTTGTAAATAACTGTAAATATATTCTTTCCCGCAACATATTTGGTGGAGGTGCGGCTTTCCTCTACGCCTACCGAAGACGGAGCTCCGCAGCGGCCGCCAGCTGACTTCGCTCACCATGACCGAAGACGCCTCCCAGCAAACACCACAATCGGCAATGCCATCGCTCGTTCTTTTTTCCCCTCGTGACCCTGGGACATTTTCTGGCACCGACAACGTTGACGTGGACGACTGGATCAACATGTATGAATGCGTGAGTATGTACAACCGCTGGGATCCGACTCTTATGCTCGCGAATGTCATCTTCTATCTAAAAGACACCGCCCGCGTCTGGTACGAGACTCACGAAGATGATTTGACCAGCTGGGATGTCTGCATGCAGAAACTGCGCGAGCTGTTTGGACGGCCGCTCGGCCGAACACTCGCCGCTAAGAGGGAGCTTGCGTCCAGAGCTCATACGTCTACGGAATCCTATGTTTCCTACATTCAGGACGTGTTGGCCCTCTGCCACAAAGTTGACAATAACATGCCCGAATCTGACAAAGTGGGTCACGTGTTGAAGGGGATCGCCGACGACGCCTTCAACCTGCTCGTCTGCAAGAACTGCACTACAGTCGACGGCATTATTAAGGAATGTCGCCGCTTCGAGGAAGCTAAAAGCAGACGTATTAGTCAGCCGTACACACGCCTCCCCAACACGGCTGCGACTTCCTCATGTGAAGACCTGCTGCACCGGCAAACTCCTGCGCCTCCAGAAAATGTGACCCGCATCATTCGATGCGAACTCAAAGCTATGTCCCCTGCCTCCCTGCCTCTCCGTGATGGCGACAACCACTTGCCCACCATCTCGATAGTACAAGCCGTCATCCGTCAAGAGCTTGCAAACCTTGGTCTCCAGCCCGTCAGCCCTGTGCATCCTTCATCACCACCCGACATCACTGCGATTGCTCCTGAACGACCTTCCTACTTCGGTCCACGTCGCCGTAACCCTAACGACTGGCGGACACCCGACGACAAACCCATTTGTTTCCTCTGCCACCGCATTGGCCACATCTCCCGTCACTGTCGCAATTATTGGTCTCGTCGTAGCACATACAGTCATCTAAGCTCTCACCGCAACGATGACCAGCCCCGCCACTTCACGCCCCCTCCAACCCAGCACAGTGCTACCGTTGACGGCCAGATTTCCCGCTCCAGCCGCTCCCCGTCCCCCCTGCGTCGGCAGTCTTGTTCGCCTTTACGCCGTCGCTCCTCTCCTGGCCCCTACGGATGCTCGCAAGCGGAAAACTAGACGCTGCAGTGTCTGGAGGTGATGCTGCAGTACAGCCCCAGTCCCAAAATCCTCGCTTAGCCCTTCACGCACACCAAAATTTGCTCGCTATTCATGTCGATGGAGTCCCTGTGAGAGCCCTGATCGACACGGGCGCGCACGTGTCCGTCATGAGTTCCACCCTACGACGACGCCTCAGAAAGGTACTGACCCCTGCACCCACAGCCGTTCTCCGCGTTGCCGATGGCGGAACGCCTCCTGTGGTTGGACTATGCACAGCCCTTGTGACCATATCCGGCCGCCATACAGCCGTTCTATTCTCTGTTCTGGACCAGTGCCCTCATGACGTCATTCTTGGCCTCGACTTCCTGTCTGAGCATTCAGCCCTCATCAACTGCGCCACCAGTGTTGTCCAGCTTGACCTTCCTCTTTCTGCTGAGTCGCCGTCCCAAGTTGTACCTCGTCTTTGTGCTGTCGACTTTGTCCGTCTACCGCCTCAAGCCGCAACTTACATTTCTTTCTCATCTGTTCCCCCTGTCCCTGATGGCCCCTACGTAGTCACTCCGGACCTTGACGTTGCCCTCACGCGAAGTATTGCGCTTGCGCACGCTGTCTTTACAATGTCGGCAAACTGTGCGTACCTTCCGGTTCTGAACTTTGGCTCATCTATCCAACCGCTCCCGCAAGGCATCTCACTCGCCACGCTGTGCCCTGCTGCCGAATGTGTCATATCAGTGGTGGACAGCTGCTTACCTTCCACTCATCAATGCCTGTTGCCTGCGGCAACATCACCAGAGAAACCAACGGATGACTACGCCGACATGATCTGTTCTGACCTACCAGTGATGCAAGCTCACGATCTTAGGTGCCTCTTATCATCTTTTCGCGACATCTTCGACTTTGATGCCCGTGTTTTGACTCGTACCTCTGTGGTGACGCATCGGATAAACACCGGTGATGCCGCTCCTCTCCACAGACGTCCGTACCGCGTGTCCAGCGCTGAACGCACCGTCATAAATCAAGAGGTCGATAAGATGCTCGCAAAAGACATCATCGAGCCCTCGTCAAGCCCTTGGGCTTGTCCAGTTGTCCTGGTAAAAAAGAAGGACGGCAGCTGGCGCTTCTGCGTTGATTACCGGCACCTAAACCGCATCACAAAAAAAGACGTATATCCTCTCCCGAGGATCGATGATGCATTAGATTGCCTCCACGGCGCCAAATATTTCTCTTCAATTGATCTTCGATCGGGGTACTGGCAAATTGCCGTAGATGAAAAGGACCGTGAAAAGACCGCCTTCGTGACGCCTGATGGCTTATACCAATTTAAAGTCATGCCATTCGGACTCTGTAACGCGCCGGCTACCTTTGAACGAATGATGGACTCCCTTCTTCGCGGCTTTAAGTGGTCTACCTGCCTCTGCTACCTAGACGATGTTGTGGTTTTCTCGCCTACTTTTGCCACGCACCTCGAACGCCTCTCCAGTATTTTGACAGTGTTTCGTAACGCCGGACTCCAGCTGAACTCATCGAAATGCAAATTCGGTCGCCGCCAACTCACTATTCTTGGACACCTGGTTGATGCTTCTGGTGTACGCCCAGATCCAGTCAAAATTCAAGCCGTGAAGGAGTTTCCTCTTCCTAGGTCGTCGAAAGATGTGCGCAGCTTTGTCGGCTTGTGCTCGTATTTTCGACGTTTTATCAAAGATTTCGCCGGCATCGCTCGCCCCCTCACCGACCTTCTTAAGAACGACACCCCCTTTATCTGGCGCCCTGCTCAAGAAAACTCATTTTCCTCCCTCGTTCATTTGCTAACCTCTCCGCCCATCTTAGCCCATTTTGACCCCTTCGTCTCCCACAGAGATTCGCACCGACGCCTCCGGACATGGGATCGGTGCCGTGCTAGCCCAACGTCAACAGGGCCAAGATCGCGTCATCGCTTATGCCAGCCGCCTACTTTCCGCCGCAGAGCAAAATTACTCCATTACTGAGCGCGAGTGTCTTACCCTTGTCTGGGCTGTCGCTAAATTCCGCCCGTATCTGTTCGGCCGCTCATTCACTGTCGTCACTGATCACC
>JARKHS020000109.1:0-18757 GCA_030143305.2 Amblyomma americanum
GTCATTGTTGTTCCGTACGAGCAGCCCATCGCACGCTGCGTGCTTTTAAGTCAGCGGACCCCCAGCTGCTGCGTTAGCGGTCATGTGAAGCTGATTTCCATTTTGGTGGACATCCCACGAAAGAAGCAATTGTGGGGATGACATAGAAAGCGTAATGCTTATACGTTCCTTATTGATTATGGCTTGCACGTTGCGTAGGGGTGACTTGACAAACCTTTAGTTTTTGGGACGAAGTCCAGAAGTCCTTATTCCGCTTTGAACACTCATCAGCAACGAAAGATCATGGTTTTGATTTCATGTCGTCAAGTCGCAAATGATGCATACCCGCTGTAGGTGAGGGACTAAGAGAAAGGCAGCGCCTCCCAAACTCTTTGAAATGTGTTGCAATTAAATATTTGAACGTCTGACTCAAGTAAGTATCTAATTGGCTCTGATGAGATAGCTGATTAAACGGGAGGAGGGCTTGACGGGCAAGAAGTTAGAAGGTTTTGGAATTACATATACATGCAGATAGAAAAAAGTGATGTCAATAAAGAAAATTGCTGGGATACGAACTTTTTCCGTTCTAAAAGATAACTTTGCACGATCAGTCGGACATATTTAGTGCTGCCTCCAAGTCTAGATGCTCGACGGGAAAGAGCAAAATTAACAGAACTTCTGACACAGGATTTTTATCGAGAGTCTTCTTAGGGAAGGGAAACAGCGGCAGGACTGCAGAAAATGATCAGTAGTTTCGGTTTCAGAACTTTCAGCAAGATCCCCAGAAGAGATCTCGTGGGCTAGAAATTTAACTGGAATTTACGACAACGTGCCCGCATGATAGAAGATTAAAGATGGCATTATCGCTTTTCTTTACTGCTAAAAAAAAGGATTCTGGTAGTGACAAGAAGTGACCGCTCATTCTATTAACTTTCGTCAATAGAACGTCGCCGCCGTAAGTAATGAGCAAGTTGGTAGAGGAAGAAAGATTGGCTCCTCTGGGAGGTGGGCCTGCGGTGTAACCGCGAACATGACTATGTGAAGTGGACTATGAACAATCATTTCATCGGCAACCTCTGCGACTACCTCAGCGCAGCAGGTCTTCACTCCTTCTTTCTACCTCCTGCATTCCTTCCCCCTTTCTCAACTTACGCCTCATGGCACATTTCTCGAATAAAAAAACACGACTCCGCCAAAAGGTCTCGCACTCGTTTAAAAGAAATCGCCTATTGCTAGGCAGAGATGGCAACCGTAATAAATGAACAAGCTGCGCTGCCAGAAGAGTGATACTACAAATGGCAGTGATTACGCAGGCTTGGCGAGAAGTACAGAGAGGGAATGAGTAGGTTATATATAGAAGTTGTACCTTGCCAGTGCTCAATCTCGCAGTACTACATCAGAGACTAATGAGGAGGCGAAATTAAATTCTAGAAGACGCAGGGGTTTATGAGGCTTAGGTAAGAAAGAAGAAATAATTCCAGCCTAGAGCTAAAGTCAACACGACAGATTGGACATGGGCACTGCATGTAGTGCGAAGGAAAGCAAAACGATGCTCCCTTCAGATTACTGAGCGAATTCCAACGAGAAGGCAAACGTAGTAGGGAGGGGCACAATGTCACGTGGGTGAATGAATATTTGAAGTTTACATGGATGCGTTGGCTGCAGCAGGCTCATGACGAGGAGATGAACGGATGAGGTCTTTGTCTGCGGTCTGAACTTAGGTGATCATTAATAATGCCTCAGACACTTACCACACGCCAAGTGTCCAAGTTAAGCCCAACGACCATATAGAGGGGGAATTTCACCGAGCAGTCACTTTTGATGACATCACTTGAGTCCTCTTTAGCCCTCGTTTTAGGCGCTTTGTAAACAATTTATTTTTTGCCTTTTCAAGCACATCGACGTTCGTACATGACAATAATATTTGTATGAGATAACAGTACACTCAGCAAGTTTTTATGAGCGCCTCATGCAGAGACTCTTCTGCTCTGGAGTAGAAGCTTTTGTCTCAGGCTCAGGTATGCTGTCAAGACGAAGGTTTGGAGTCACAGCTCCAAGTACTGGAGCGGTTTTTTGAGTTGACGGCTTCCAGCAGCTTCCTGATGAGCTTCACACGATTGAAGAAGCCAGGGCCGATCCTCATACCGGGGCAGGGCGTATCATCAGAGTCGTAGTCAATGTCGTAGACGGCAATGCCGAATTGCAAATCCCGGAACTGTGACCTCGCCCTGCAAATCTGGAATTGCGTGGATGACAGAATAATGACCCCTCAGTTCTGAAAAATACTCCCACAAATGTCGCCGTCATCTGAGGCGAAGCAGCAAAAGCCGGACACATTCATGTTGATAGGTGGCCTATTTGTACATGACAGAGGCGCGGAACAGGGCATAAAGTTGAAGAATGCCGAGCACTGGCTTGCAAGTATCTTACTCAGAAAGACATTAAAAAACATCTACTCAATATATACAGAAGCTAACAGTGTGGTAGAATATTTCTTTTCTCTTCTTGCAGCTCGTATAAAATGAAAGGGCAGAAATAATCCGATAATTTGGTTCCTATTTCAAAGCATACGATACCTTCTTTTTCAGCAGCGCTATTCATGAAGAGCTGGTACAGGTAGGCTGGTGTTTTCTAAATAATGTATGGCGCATCAAACATACCTCGGGGATGAGTGGTTACTATATATGAAAACAATTCCCTATTACAGGGTGATAGAGGACTCCCAGCATTGGATTGCACGGTTTCTCTGAACTATCGAAATTCACAGAGTACGCCCGATCACCTGGACGAATTTTGATCCAAAAACCTGTTTCGCCGATGTAGCGATTCCTAGAAGTTATTCGTAGGTTTAACGAACGTCAGGTTTGAATCTTCATAGAGTGCATTTATTGCACTGTTCAGAATCTGAAAACAACAGGAGTTGCTGACTGCGGCCTTTGCTTAGATAACATTGCCTGAAGACACCACTTCCAAGCCGCACTTACAGATTACACGAGTAAGCATGATCCTAAAACAGTTTTATTTCCGGTACCAGCATAGACTAATGAATTAATCCGTTGAAGGCCTGAGTACAATTTACTCCGGATAAAATACCGTTCAGATCTGATTGCATACTAATTCGAATGAGAAAAAAACAATATTTCAATGCAGATAAGTCCACCATTTGTTACAAGCAACGAACTGAGTGCTGTTTTAGGGTTACCCTGAAGATATACATTGTTCCTGAGATGCTACGAAGTTGAAGAAGTCTTCGTTTTTTTTTTCTTTCGACAGTGATATCTCTTCCGCATAACTCTGTCCTCAATGCCATGTGTGAAAACTCAATCGCGGGAAAAAACACACGCATCATGTTGGATGAGCGCAAAAACTTAACAGAATAACCTGTCCTTTAAAAGCAAACTTTGGTTAACTGCAGAGGAGGAGGAGGAGAAAACTTTATTCTACTCTGCGGTTTTGAGGCATCTGCAGAGGAGAATTCTGACCAACACTCACCTTTTCTTTGAGGGCAAAATCAGAGTCAAATACCATCATAAAGCGGGTCTCAGGATTGAAAGTGTATTCGCCAGCTACTACACTGTCATATCTGTAGTTGGATCCATAAGGCGTACTGCAGAGCTGCAAAAGAAACAGTCTTGACATTGAAGGGGGCACCACACCTTGCTATTAATTTTAGCACAAAATGCGTGTCTTGATATATTTCGAAAAAGCCTTGTATGTGCGATATGGGGTGACGACGCAAAGGGCCATTGCACAGCTCCAACATCCTTCTTGGGTGTCTGATTATCTTATTTTTCTGTCCTTTTGTACGCCACAATTTCTGACTGCTTCTGCCCTGTTTAATTGTCTTCTTTGAAATGTCATTCACATCTGCTGCATAGTAGACGAGAGCTATGAACTTCTGCGGCTTATTAAAAAAAATGAACAAGTGAACAGCAGATGATTTGTGATTCAGTTACCGACCGATTCCAGTGGCAAAATATGATGGTAGAACCAGTAGTACTTTATCCCGAAATTATTCACGCAATGCATCGCCATAGGGTCTAAGAGTATGGAGCGATGTGATAGATTGATTGATTGCAAAACATTTTATTTCGTCCTAAAGAGCTTGGTGACCGGAGGCCGAGTTAGGCGGCCGCTAGTCCATGACTGTTGGCGACAGAAACTTTTCGGAAAAACCTTCAAAATTAGACGCTATCCCCCGGCTATCCCATACCTTATACGCAGACGGCATCACCCTCTGGGTTTCAACAGACAACGATACTGAGGTGTAATCCGCACTTCAATAAGCGGTGGATGTCACTGAGTGTCACGTAGCCGGAGCCGACCTCTCGTGCTCACCTCAGAAGTCCGAGCTGCTGCTCATTCAAGGTAAACCCGGCCTCCACGGCCATCCTCCCATCTGCATTACTGCTAGTGGCCAACCCATACGCGAAGTATCCACCATTAGGGTATTGGGGCTTCTCATCCAGAGCAATCAGAAAAACACCGACACTCTGGCTAAACTCACAGGCTCTGTCTCGCAGACCATTCGTCTAATTGGTCGCTTTGTAATAAACATAGAGGCATGCGAGAGACTGACCTCCGACGTCTTGCTCAGGCGTTTGTTATCAGTCGCCTCACATGTACACTCCCTTACCTCTACCTTAGCTGCCAGGAACGGGACCGCGTTGTCTGCCTTATTAGACAGGCAAACAAGGCGGCTCTCCATCTCCCCCACCGGACCCCCACGTATAAACTACTGGCATTGGGGGTCTACAACACTGTGACGGAACTCTCGGAAGCTCATCTCACGGCTCCATACGAGCGTCTCACCCACCCCTCCACGGGACGTCACATACTCGACAAGCTTGGAATCAGCTTCGAAACGACCGTCCTCGACAAGGCCCAGCTTCCGTCCCATATCCACAGCAACCTCATCGTTACTCCTCTCCCGAAAAACATGCACCCAGAGTATCTTGTCGCTCGCCACAAGGACAGGGCTAAGTCTCTGCATAAAAAGTATTTAACAGATCAGACAGCGGTGTACGCCGACGCCGTCGAATACTCTGATCGCGATGCTTTTTCGCTCGTGGTTGTGAACTACTGTGGACGGCCGTTGGTTGCGTGCTCCATTCCCGTCAGATCGCCTGAAGAGGCGGAGGAGGCGGCCATAGCCTTGGCGATGGTCTCCACCTCTGCAGAAACCATCTTCAGCGACTCTAATTTTGCGATTCGTAATTTCGCCAAAGGCCGGGTCTTCCCCGTCACCCTATCTCTCCTCCGCTACACCAAGGACCAAATCCGCCCGATCCAATTGATCTGGGTCTCTGCGCACTCATCCCATCCAGGGAACGAGGCGGCCCACAATCCTGCCCGAGGATTCGTCGACCAGGATGTGGTGTCGCCCGTCCTGTGGACGGCGAGAGATCGTATGGTTACATTTCATGGCATAACCATGCACTACCGCTTAGGTCGACTTCTATATCCCCCCGCACATATTTCTCTAACCAAACCCCAAGAGTTTGCGTGGAGGCAACTCCGAACGAACACCTTCCCCAAACGGCCGATATATGCCCGCATATACCCTAGGGTCTACTCTTCCTCCTGTCAACTACTATGTGGCCAACATGCCACTATATCCCACATACTCTGAGCTTGCCCTCGGGACTCCCCTCTTCGAGGTTTGCAGCTCTCGAATCCAGACCAGTGGTAGGCCGCATTGCTCAGTTCCGACTCGGACACACCGATACGGGTTGTGACAAGAACCCTAGAAGTCGCCGAACACCACGGGCTCATGGCCACTTATTGGGCTATAACCACACACCAACTGCTACCTTGGTCGATGAAAATAAAGTTTATCCTCCTCCTCTTTTCGGAAAAAGCGCCCTCTCAGCCCACTTAATAAAATCAGTGAAATAAATAGAACAGGCCAAAAAGTCTCCTCAGTCTAGGCGCCGACTGGGCGTTGCGTTAGCAAAAGGAAATGGCGCGAAGCTTATTATAGTCCGCTGTGCTATGCTCGCGAATATAGTTAAGATTAAATGTCGAGTACATCTTCGACAAGTTGATGGAACGAAATTTACCAAATTGGGTCGAAAGTCGAAAGGAATTGGCAGCGGGAGGCAAGGCTTGAAGAGGCCAATGTCGTCAACGGTGGCTTCCGTGTTTGGTGGCGCGTACCAGTGGCCGCGCATAGAGAAGGATATGGCAAAATAAGGAGTCATCCGGCGCCTTCCCTCGCTATCCTGCCTCTTCATGGCTTGGACCTTTTCGAGTGAAATAGTAGAAAAAAAAATGGAAGGCATGCATTTCAACTTGCGAGAAGTGAACACTGCAGGAACTATTTCTCAGCGTCACAGTAATGAGCTTGCAATTATAACATATTTAGAGACGATTCTGCGCATTTGACATGAATATATAGTGTGATATACACAAACTAGAGTCTGTGCAAAAGGCCCTGCTTTCTGTTTATAGGAGATTTGACAGATCTTTTTTTTTCTGTCTACTGCTTCGAGTTGCAGGGGGCTGACACTGTGAGTGGCATGGGAAAGAATTACTTAATTATTGCATTGTGCTTTCTTTTGTATCCTGTGGCCTGGCAAATGTGGCCAGACGACACCGCGTAACCCGCTAGATATCGTTGCAGTCTAATTTTATTCCCCAACGAGAGGTTACTGTTCTTGCCCCACGTCACCGTTTTGAATGCCTCAAATTTATGCACACTTTAGTCAATTCACCCCGCTTTTCTTCGCTAGATAATTACCAGACATTTTCCAAACCTTCTTGTAGAAGGAGCCATAGCATCCTAAAGGTTTCGCAGTTTCATGCCCGTGCTAGCTTCTTAAAGTGCTGCTTTTTCCCACTAGCATTTAAGTTTGGAATTTGTCAGCAGGCAACATCTGTTTATTATGATTAGCAGAATTCTTACAAGCGTGTTCCTAATGTATGTATTCTTTCGTTGTTTCTTGTTTGCCGCAAGGTGATACCGACGGCTCTCTTGATCGAAAACTACAGCGCTTCCATGTTTGGCGTTGGTATGTCGGACCAGTTCGTGTGATGGTGGAAAACCTTTTTACAGTGTAATGGCATCGCTTGTGTTAACAGCTTCATTATTTTTCGAACGCATCTTGCAGCTCATCGGTACAATCTTACCATTTGCCATTTGCCGGTACCGTTTGCTTGCTTTTAACAAGATAAACCTTGAAGATCAGAAATTAGAATTTGACTTCTTGAACGAATCCACACCACTTCTGCAGCGTCCAAAAGCTTGCGTGACGAAAACCAAAAAAACAGGGATCCGGAAAAATTTGCAACACTTGCAGCTTCAAGTGTAAAACATCTTGATGGAACGGCGCATAGCCTGGACAGCGTCTGTATAGTGATTTTTTTTTATTGCTCGTTCGTTTTGATGTATGTGTTGATGTTTTTGTTTTTTATTCTTTTTGCGAAAACCTGTACTTAAGATTTTTTTCTCAAATTCTCAATGGCTGTTTAACTTCTGAGCTTAGTTTTTTTGTATTCCGTGAAAGACCTAATACTAAGCGATAGCTTGACGCAACCTGAGGGAGGCGCAATAGTTACTTGACTAATATCGTAGCAGCCACGCTCGCTGGATATCCTAATTATGGAATGGAAAGTCTTAGAACTTACAATAGTCCGCTCGTTGCACTCATTATTGGAAGGACACTGCAGCATCGTCATGGGCAGAGTCCGGCACTGTGGGAAGTCTGGTTGTGACACATGGGTGATGGCGATGTACATGGAGGGCTTGAAAACTGTCCTGCAGAGTGCAATAAGGAGTCCTGTATTAGGATTTGTGTATTTATATGCACCGCGCCAGCATTCTAACACCATGTAATCAATCAATAAGATTTAGTTCAGTAGAAGACGCACACTTAGATACTGCTTTGCAGTGGCAAGGCTCTAAGCTTTGCTTGTTAAAAAAATATGCGTGAAGCTTCGAGAAGTGTTGAATAGCTGAACATTGGCTTTGAGCACAAAAAAAATATAAGCAGCACACAGTTTCTTGGAACTATCAGTGCAGATATTTCACTTGAACAAAAAAACGAAAAGGCAACGCTGTCTCTTTTCTATTCTATTCCAATCTGTTTCTCTATTTGGCAGTTACAGTGACGTTTCTTACTGGCCCGCACACATCAGTAATAAAGTGAATAAAAACATAATAAAATACAAAATCAACCCGAGGAACATCTGTAAAGAGGCTCTGACACCTAAGATCTCTCAAGGTAGAAACTCTATGCTCTATGCTCTCCTTCTGACAAATTATTGTGAGATGTTATAACGGGGTTTTCTTGTACGTATAATACCCCAGCTATACGAGTGTTTCAAGTGCCAACTAACTGAAGAATATTCGACTCTACCCATAGTTTTGCGCTCCTCCAGGCAGCCATTGAGCGCACAAGGTTTAAAGGCCATTCAAGTCGACGGAACGCCATAGAGGATTTCGAGGATATGAACTACCTTCAAATCATCAACACGTATACTCGCGCTTGTAGCCTCTTCATTTTATCCTTTGACAACCAAAAAAATATTTGCGAGTAAATATGTGCTCTCAGTGAAAAAATTATCAATGCCTGTCAAATGAAAAACTTCAGTTTTAATCGTTGCATAGGCTGCAGCTTATATAGTTGCACAGCATGAAGACTCCGGTGGTCATCGTCGATCACGTTGGTTTCGGTTCGGCACGAGCATAAAGCATCCATCCTTCGATAATCTGAAAGCATTCCTCGTAGATGGCTATTTCAGCGTTATTTATGAGCGCAGAACCGCAGTTACATCTAACACAAGAACCGAGCGGAGGTGGAAAAAAAAATGCCCGAAGTTTACCACTGTGGCAGTGCGAATTACTCTGATAGCTGGCTGATGTAGAGATGACTCAAACTGATAAGGCGAGTGGTACCGTCGTGCCAGGATACCAGTGAAAACAGCATAGCGTTTTTGTTGTGGTGCAGTGGTGGCGGTACCAAAAATACGCAGAACCCGCCGCCTTTTAACACCACAGGTACTGCAGATTGCGGTAATGTTAAGGGCACAGGGTAAGCCCTATACTTCCCATGCATTTTAGGCCATGTTGAGGTACATGTTTCTCACTAACTAATAACAGTAGCCTAATAATACATATATCATTGTTTGCCAAATTTTGTGCTCTTTTTACTGAACTAGAATATTTGAAATGTGTTGAAAATTCGATTTTTAATAAAATTTTTTCCGGTAGTACACAAATCTGGCCTTTCTTTGCGCATTTCAAAATTCGTAACAGAATAACTGCTCAGTGAAATTGCTTAATTCTAGTTCAGTAGTTGGCAACACTTATGTAGATGATTGCAAAAAAAATCAGCCGTCTGTCTTGAAAGGCATTGGAAATAATGGTACCTTTGTAAGAAAAAACACTGTTTTGAGATAATAGAGCGTAAAGAGAAAAAAGATGTGAAAAACCATTTTTTATTCGCAGAAACGCCTCCATAGTAATTGGTTTAATAGCCCCCTGCTTCGTAGTCACTGTCGCCGTCATTTTTTCGCTTTTCGGCTTGTCGTTTTCACTGTCGGGCCTCTTTTGTAAGCTGTCGTGTTGCTCGGTCCGCAAAGTACATGCGCTTATGGTCAGCTTCCCTCAGCCACTTGATGGTGTTGCTCCCTGGGTTCAATCCACACGCCTTCAAAACGTTGGCCCGTGCGATGCTACCATCATTAAATGAAAGAACAGCATCCAGTGTTGCCATCCGTAGGGTCCGAAGCCTAACAAACACATTCTTTGGCGCGCGTTCCCAAACAACAGGGTTGAACGACTCATTTGCATTTTGAGTTCGCCCATGCAGGCACTTCTCTAGGAGCTCAGCCTTCGATAGCTCCCTATAAATGGGTTTGATAGCCTCCAAGACAGATGCAGGCAAACTCTCCTTGTGAAAAAATGGCTTGCCCTCTGACTGACTTCTGTTCAAGGCACACCACGTATCAGGTCCCTTTGGGCAAAGTCCATGGCATGGGTCATCGTCTGTGGCCGATAAGTGGAAGAAGGTTGCCCAAACGGCCATTCGCATTTCATCCAGGTTTCCTACATTTCTTCTGATGGCCAAACCATAGTACGTCTGGAGCTTGTCTATTACTGCATCAGTCAGTCGGCCTCGGCCCGAGAGGCTCTTTCCATCACAGAGTTTTCCTGCTTTGTTTCCTTTTTTTAGCCTTCGTAACCTTGTGCCCAACCTTTTTTGCACGTGCCCTATGCACTCAACCTTGGATATTTCAACGGAATCACCATATGGCATTTGTGCCTTCACAGCCATAAAAGCCTTGCTGTCACCATCCCCAAGGTATTTGACGTATCGAACGCCGTGAAGCTCCTCACTCCTGCCGAAAATTTTCAGTGCTCCTGCGACTTCCATTCCACCGCTGGTGCCTTGGTAGTTGCTTTGGCACACCTCTCTATGAAGGGGGTCACTGTTTGTACCCTTGATGCTGCACTTTGGACAACGTTTAGACAAAACCTCCACATCCAGCACTTTCCCAGAGTCTACACTGGTCGCAGAGACTATGCCGTTATTGGAAGTATGGCCTCGCTTCTGCCAGCTTCCATCAAGAGCAACTGCGATGTCTTTATCCCCCTCATTCAGCTGCACAGCTTCGTCAGCTGCCCTTTTCATCGACTCCTGAGCAGCAGCTTCGATGTGACCTAGAAGCTCTTGATTGTATTTCGCAAACTTTGTCGGCGGCTTAGGAAGGTTTAGCATAGCACAGAGTATATTTCCTGCAGCCATTCCCTTACCAATGGACCTCAAGGCATACACTAACCTGAGGTTGGCTTCATAGAGGCCAGAAGTAGTTTTCTTCGACGTCTAAAATCGTTGTGCGGCACTACACACTTCACAGTTCAAACTGTAAACGCTTGCAACACCTACCCGTTTTGTCACAATTTCGATGAGCTCAACACTTCCACCGCACTTTCTGCACACACAAATCTGTGTAATTGCGGCACAAATGCCGTCCATGTCCATTAAGGCATATTGGCTGCTGCTCTGTAGCACATCCTCTTCCTGGAAGCACAGAGAAAATCTTGAAAGCTTCGATGTCGAGGAGCTGGCGTGTTCGGCGTTCGGGATCTCATTCGGTCGTGGACATCCTTTTGCTTTTTCACGATGAGCGTAGCGGTTGCCGTGAAATTCACGCCTGACGAAGGCCTTCTTTGCCCTGGGCATCTCAACTTATCAGCAGCAACCAACACCGGCACAATTTACAATACTGATCGAAAGGGATAGCACTCGGACGCAGCTGCATGAAGGTTGCAGAAACGTGGAAAAAACGTGCAAAGCGTCTCAGGATTGTCTTGGCTAAAAAATAGGAGCTGTACAATAGTTGCCAGACAATTTTTTATATGTAGCTGATTTTAGACAAGTTTTGAAATCAGGTGGTGGAATTTTTGGTTGAAAAAATTGACGTTAATCCTGAAAGGGGGCATGGCCGCTCACTACTTGGTTTCGGAAAAAGCGTTTTTCAGCCGTAAATATGGCTTTCTGAGGAAAGTGCGATCATGGAACATGTGTAGAAAGAATTGAACTTCTAAAATTCCAAAAGAAAAAAAAACGATTTTGTTTCTAATTTTACCTTACCCTGTGCCCTTAACAAGTGCGCGAAAGCATTCGTATGCCCCCGACAGCAACGCGCTACAGCTGTTGTCAATCTACAGGGTGGTAGAGCAGATTGCCCGCCCGGGAATCGTACTTGAATGCCCCTGTGGCGGCTCGCGTGCGGTGCACAACTGTGCCTGGACGCCGCTGCGCGCGCGCTGTTACCTTTTCTTAATTAGTGTGAATGTGCGCGTGATCATGAGTGTACTTTTATATATTCACCACCGTGTCCTTTGTTGTCCCTTATTTATGTTTCCCCTCGCTATCTCCTCGCATATTTTTCTGCCTTCCGCAACTGGAGTTTTTAATACAGTACAGAGCAGTTTCAGTGGCCTGGGGGCAAAATATATTTTGGGTTTGTCATTTTTATTAAAACCATTACTACCACTACTCCAAATGCTCCATCCTGTTACCTACTCGCCCCAATGCCGGACTTCTGTTATTGCGGGCAATATGACACGTGCCACCATCAGGCCCTTAGTTCCTGCACTGTGAGCTGCTGTGTGTACTCTCCTTTATCTCTTTGCAATCCTGCGCGTAAGTCACCGCCATTGATGGACAATACAATGCTGCGGTTCTTTGTCGTGCGTGCGGACACCTCGAGTAGCCGCACTAACGGTTATCGCTGCAGAGATTAACGACAGCAGAGCCACTGCAATAGAGGGAGTAAACGCTGAAGTCTCCAATCCACTTTGAAAATGCTCCTCCGTTGACTGCCAAAGCTTTTCGTAGTTCCGAAAGTCGTTCGAGACAAATGTTTTAATGTGTCCGTGTTGGACGGGTATAAGGCCTTCTTTTTAAGGATTCTATCGGCGTTACTAACAGTGTTCGAATGTGGTCAGTCTGCAGTTTGCGCAGCAATTGTAGCTTGTGTTCAGGAAATTGCGGGTAGCACAAAACGCAGAAGACGATGCCACTGGCATCCTCGTGAGTATGCGGCTGCAGCAAGTATCTCTCCGACCATGATCGGCAACTTGGTGTCAGTACCGTGATCGGCATTCTGGCATGACGAGACGTGGAGAATGCGTCTGCTCATTTTTTTAATACTGTTAGTATCTATTATGTTCCAAGACGTGACTGAATCCCTTCCTCTCAGTTTTGAGCCTTCGCCTCTACGCTGTCGACAATCCTGCGCGGAGAAAGTAATGAAAACATCCGAAGTAATAAAGAAAGAGGCTCCTCCTTGCTCCATTGTGCACTTTTCAGCCCTGAATGAACTGATAGAAGTGGCAAGAACTTCATCATCATAATCAACAACATCATCAGCCTAACTACGCCCATTTCAGGGTTAGGGCCTCTCCCATGTCTCTGCAATTAACCCTGTCCTGTACCAGGTGCTTTCACCGAATGCCCGCAAGCTTCTTGATCTCATCCGCCGACCTAACCTTCTGCCGCCCCATGCTACGCTTGCCTTGTCTTGGAATCCACTCCATTACCTTTAAAGACCAGCGGTTACCTTGCCTTCTCATTACATGCCTTGTCCAAGCCCATTTCTTCCTCATTTCGACTAGGATGTCATTAACCCGCGTTTGTTTCCTCACCACTCTGCCCACTTCCGGTTTCTTAACGTTACACCTATCATTTTTCTCTGCATAGCTCGCTGCGTTGTCTTTAACTTGAGCTGGACCCTTTTCGTTAGCCTCCACGTTTTTGCCCCGTAGGTGAGTACTGGTAACATACAGCTGTTCTACACTTTTCTTTTCAGGGATGCTTGTAAACTGCCACTCATGATCTGAGAGAACCTGCCATGTGCGCTCCACCTCATTCTTATCCTTCTAATTATTTCCCTCTCATGATCCGGATCAGCGGTCACCACCTTCCCTAAGTATGCATAATCCCCTACAACTTCCAGCACATCGCTACCGATTGGGAACTACTGTTCCCTTGCTAGACTCTTGAGCGTTATTTTGGTTTTCTGCATGCTAATTCTTAATTTCACCGTTCTGCTCTGCCTGTCTAGATCATTGATCATGCCTTGCAATCCATCGCCTGAGTGAGAACTTCTGATATCTGCTTTAGGACTTTCTAAAATGCATTTGATTGCCATTGTTTTGTCTGAATTCTGCCGTAAAATGTTCTGGCACTGATCCTAACCAGCTTCCAAGCTCCCCAAATAACGAAAATGATGGTCAACTACTTCCATGTTTGCCACGCCTGAAGTTTCGTCGCTTCAGTGGTTGGACAAAAGTCCCGTTGCTGGTTCCGAGAAGCGCGTCCGCCAAGTAAGATTCCACTTCTGTTCAAGTGCTGAAGTCATTGCAGCCACAATTTTGAAAAGTGAAAACAAGCAGAAAACACGTTCTTACTCAAGTTCTTCTGGCAGCGTTTCAGCCTTACTGTCTTCGAACTGGACGCCGATAAATGTGTGCGGATATGTTTTATAGGTACGGAATTCAGCGATTTCCTGCAGAGGAAAAAAAGGTGAGCGTTATGTCTGCATCACACAAAAAAGTTGTAATGAGGATACAATCACGATATAATAAATTTCTCAATCCGCACCTTGAGAATCTTCAGAGATTTGATTAGCGTTTGTTTAGTGCTGTAGGCGCCGTATAAGTTCAAAATGCCGAAGTGCAAGAATCCTCGGCTGATAAGATTGGCGATACCCTGTGTAAGGCGTCCGGTGTTGGCATCGAGAAAGAGCTTGCCGTTCCTGTAGAAAACATGTAAAGAAAAGCGGAAATAGGCAATATTCTGGGCATCGCCGTGAGCGCAGGGAGAACAACTGTATTTTTGTAGGCAATGGACGTCAGAGAAAGTAGATGCGTAACATTTTACCCCAGCGCCTTGCATCTCGTTACAAGCAGGAAACGGCAACACTAATGACATACTTTTCGAGTTCCGTATTTCTGTCTTTAAACGCGCGGTTTACATTTTTCATTTCGGATTTCAATCAAGGGCTGTGAGCCATCCCTAAACTGTCAATAGAAGAATGTCGTGTAAATTGAAGGTTCATTGTCATTATCATCATCATCAGCCTATGCCCACTGTAAGGCAAAGGCCTCTCCCATGTCTCTCGAATTACCACGGTACTTTGACAGCTGCGGCTACCGTATTCCCAAAATCTTGTTAAACTCGTCCACGTACCTAACCTTCTGCCGCCCCCTGCTGCGCCTACGTTCTCTTGGAATCCACTCCGTTTCCCTTAAGGACCAGCGGTTGTGTTGCCTTCGCATAACATGCCCTGCCTAAGCCTATTTATTTATCTTGATTTTGACAATGACGTCATTAACCCGCGTTTGTTCTCTAACTCACTCCGCCCATTTCCGGTGGCTTAAGGTTTCACCTATCATTTTTCTTTCCATAACTCGGTGCGTTGTCCTCAACTAAAGCAGAACCCTTTCCTTAACCTCAGGGCTTCTGCCCTTTAGGTGAGTGGTAAGATACGGATGTTGTATCCTTTCTTCTTGTGACCTTCTTCCAATTGTGGCCTTTCGTAGGCATACGATGAATAACAACAACACTTACATATTCATTAATGATATTCTTTTTTTGACAAACGTTTTCAACATTTATGCGCAGCATTATCACCCGTTTCTAGACAGTAGAAACTGCCAAGCCTACATCCCTCTGCCTTCACCAGCAGCTCCCCATGCGAAATCTGCATGATTGCGGATATTCGCACTAAATAAGTTTTGATGCCTCATTTACCAATTTTATAGCCTGAATTTTATCTTTTCTATAGGGCCCCACCAGAATTAAATAATTTTCCTTTATTCATCGCTTCTCACCGAACACCAGCAACTATTTTTTTTTTTGCTGAAGTGTAAGTGTCAGTAATTATTAATAGCTGTTATTTGGACATATATACATTCCCCGCATAGTGACCACTAACAAAGGTTATGAAGGAACAGAAGGGCGAGCAACAGGGCTGGGAGCAGTAGTGCGTGATAGGGTGTGTCTATCCCTGTTGTTCATCGTTTAATTCTTTCCAACTGTGCTAATAATTTCTTACTACGCTGTGCATACATGCACTAACCACAGGAGAATTAACTAGGCGGAGCCCAAGCTGTACTTAACAAATACCTATTTTTGCTACCAGTATCAGGGCAATGAGCGCCTTATCTATGGGGCCCTCTTTTTAATCACATTTACACTGGAAGGAATAAGGTAACATGAAGGAACATGTTCATCGAAGGCTATACTTATCACGGCACTCATTCTGATGACTGCATACGCAATAACTCAACTCTGCGTTTCCTATATTCTGCGAGCCTCTGCAACATCGTCTAGGAAAACGTAAACAACCGTCTGACCTTTAGCCCGACTTTAAAATGAGCATGACCCTTATTGCTGGAAACCACTATATCTAAGGCATTAATAAAGACTATCAACAAGTTAAGGTAAGATCAATAGTACTTTTGCGGAGTATTATAAAGGCATCATTAGAGTTTGATTTTCAAGGCCAACGTTGTTTCAGCTGCTAATTTGATCGTTTATTGGTTCCCTGGCTGCTTTATCTACGCAGTATTCTCTCCCCAAATTGTTCAAGTGTCAAGATGTTCCTTTTTTTTTGTAGCGAAAGCTACACTAGGCTAGTCAGCTGCACCTTTCGGGTAAGAGTTCCTAGTCACTACCGCGCATGCGCCACTAGTAGCACCGAGCCACAGGTGCTCCGCCGCTGCGCAGCGCCGCGCCTTTCCTCAAAATCCATTTTCAGTTTTCAATTTCTTCCTTCCTTTCTTCTTTCCCTCCCTCCTTTATCCCTTCCCTGACGGCTGGGTTGCGGTGTCCAGCGATATATGTGAGACAGTTACTGCACCATATCCTTTCGTTAAAAACCAAAAGGAAGACGCCGGCGTTCACTGGGCTCACTGGCGCTGACAACGTTGTAGCAGCCGTTCATTTTCTCAAAAGGAAAGGCGCACAACTGGCTACCTGCGTCAGTGGACTCCTCAGTCTCGCTTTCATGCATATGGCGTCGGTGTCCAAATACATAAACCTGCTTTGATTGCGTTCCGCACACTGGATAGGCAGCGCGCCTACCCTGCCGTCATGACAGGCGGCAGTTAAAGGTTGATCGGGAAAGGTTGTTTGCACAATGAACGCTCGGGCCTGTTTCTGCGGTGCCGCGTGTCTGCCGACCCGTTGTCAGCACTAATGCATGCAGCCCAGATCTAATAAATACATCAAAGCCCGATTGAGGCGTCCAGTGACCCAAAGAGCCAGTTGTGCGCCTTTCCTTTCGTGAAAATGAACGGCATCTTCAAAGTCATTTATTTATTTATTTATTTATTTATTTATTTATTTATTTATTTATTTATTTATTTATTTATTTATTTGTTTATTTATTTATTTTATTCATTTAATTTCAAATACTGCAGGCAGCAACGCTGCGCAAGCAAGAGAGGGTTACATGTGTTGCAGTAACAGTTCCGCAAAGATTTTCGCATCTGACGATCCGGCAGTCAATGCTCGCAAACAGTTCCACTGGTGCGCTGTAAGGGGAAAATACGAATTCTGATATAGCTTGGTCCTTGCGAAATAACGCCGTATCACCCTGGAGCTGTTCAGTCGACTTGGTCTGTGGAGTGCTTCAAAAATATAGGTGTCAGGTGACAACCCGGATTTGTTGTGATAGAGCAAATAAAAGAATTTTAACCTGGCTACTTAACGGCGTACATGAATGGGCTCCAAGTTGAGCTGACTCAGCATATCGGTAACAGATGAAGTTGACGCCATCAACGCCAATGGACCCAATGAGCGCCGACAGCTTTCGCCTGGATTAGCCAATATAATCCACATTAATTTTTTTTGTCGCGCAAAAATGTTTTCCAAACACAGGCATGTGTACAGTCATTCACGCATAGAAGGTACAGATAAATAGTACACGTAGTACCAGCGGGCAGAGAAATCAAACAGTACATGTGGTTTGATTATTTAGATGTGATAATATTAGCCGATATAACCGCGTTTTAATAGAAACATTGCGTTTTCATTACGGGGAAGATGCTTGAGCCACCAACGCGGTAAGACATGGTCAACGCCGGGCTGGTAGTCATTGGCGAGGGAAAGCAAATGACTGTTGCTGAAGCAGACCAGGGCGTCGCATCTTATGAGGAGTGGTAGTGTTTCGTTATTTATTTATAAAATGCTGCACGTGTAGGTTGCATAAAGCCACAGAGGGAAATAATTTTGCGCAGGAAGAAGATATCCACGAACCTGAACTCAGAAGAGTGCCAAAAGAACAATCAGCAATACGATCACCAATCAAAACATCTGTCACGATAATAAATCGGCATTGCAGGATGAGCTTTAAAAGCACTATTCTTACCAATTAAGCCACGTCTGAAGAAAGACATTTCATTGCCATCAGTTATAAAAGGGCAACTTTTTACCCAGTATTTAGTGCGCACTTACGCTGGTGAAAATGAGGCACCAAATTGGATCTCCATTAACCGGCAGACCAGGCGGAAATGTTCCAAGCCGGCGTCCCACTGAAGTGGGGTTGTTTTCAGGTAGAACGACTCGTAGAAGATGAAGTCACACACTCTGTTTCCAGGTAAGATGCTCTTCCTTCCAAATTTCACGCTGACCGTGCACACCAAAGCTCCTTCTGCAAATAGTGTTTTGAATGTTGCATAGTCTGCAGAAAAACTCCCCTGAATCGGGAGACTGCTAAGCATACGTTTACATTAACAAGGGGCTCAGGACACTCACAAAATTACTCCTTTTCATGTTGGGGCCAAAAAACACAGGAATGGCGGATTGATATCGTCTTTGGGTCTCTATAAGCCATCGACACTTCCATAGCGAAAAGTTCTAGACAAAACCCATTTTTTAGCGGGGATAACTTTATAAACGCAGTTTTTCATATATTGTAAGAATTCACTATAACAATCATAAAGTCTGCGCATTGCTCATCGGCAGGCTTGCATACCTTCGTAATTGACATTTTTGCTATCGCCAAAAACGTTCTCCATTGGCGGTCCTAATTTTCGACGCGAGAGATAGAAAAATTAAAAAAAAATTGGTTGAACATGAGAAGAATGGACCATTACCTTCAATAGTTGAACTTAGAATTTTCCAGTATTCAAAATTATTTGAACTTTTCCTTAATCCCTTCCCTTACGGCGCGGTTCAAGTGTCCGCCGATATGAGGCAGATACTGCGCCATTTCCTTTCGCCAAAAAGCTAGTTCCCGGTTTCGAACCCGGCCG
>JARKHS020000111.1:0-49607 GCA_030143305.2 Amblyomma americanum
AATGAAGACGAGGTGTGCTAACACCTGAAGTTTTGCCTGGGGGTCACGTACTTCTTTAGGGAATTCTTGTGGCTAAACACACAAATGGCAGCGCCAATCTCGATGACGGCTCCTAACCAGGCGATGTAGGTAGGTGTCCTACGAGTGCTTAAGTTGTACGCGACGGGCGCAGCGCACTCCTCAAGTAGGTGGCGGAGTGGTTTTTCATCCTGATCAAATCCTTCGTGGACAATTTGGTAAACTTTGACCGTATTTTTACAGCCCGGCAAGTTCAGTGCGGAAGACGAAACAATCAACGGCCTCTAGCTCGATGTTCTACTGAAGCGAACAAGACCTGAATTGGCATTCTTTGTCTAGAGGAAATCCACTGCCACCAGACGCTTAAATTTCAGATCAAATAATCCGAGATTACAAAAAGCAATATTAGCCCCCTCTCACCTATCTAGAGCTAAGACAATCTGCTCTTGATGGAAGGAGACAACACGGGTAAAAAAAACAACCTCCCTCACCATACCGGACGTCAAGGGCTCGAGTGAAACTATCGAAGGCTTGTTTAGATAGCAGGCAATAAGGTGTGTGATAACTCATTGTCAATCCTGGACGTTTCAAGCCCGCCGAGAACGAGCGCACCAAAGGAACTGGCTCCCAGCAGCGCATACAAAATATCCTGTACTGACTGCTTCAGCAGCTTCATCGGCGAAGCGAATTTTCCACGAAGTCTTCGCCAGCGCAGGATCAACGTCCGCGTCGTTGTCGCAGAAGGCAGTGCGGTCGCTGAGGATTCCGAGGACTTTGATCATCCGACCGATTTTGAGAACGCCAAAGTTTATGAAACGGAGGTCAAGCGAGTGATGCGACAGCTTTTAAAGTACTGGCACTTACGAAACACACACGGAACATATCTCAAGGCAGTCTTCGATCAGCGTACCTTCACGGCCATCACGACGCCGCGAAACCTGCCCCCAGCTGCCCTGCAAACACACACTGTTCACACCGCATAAGGTTATATATTGGCTTGAGTCATTATAATGTGATCGCTGATTACACTTGGCGTGGTTTTTAGGGGGAGCAGGTCTGAAATAGGTACTCTTGGTATCATGCAGGCTGCGCCTCCTTCCGAAAACCATCGAACTGCATTTGCACGATTTAAGATATACCGTAAGTAGCCATTGCTTTTTAACATATATCAGCTGCGTGAAGCATGACTTCACCAGTCGATCGAGTGGACACTAGTGGAGGTTTATCTTCGTTTAGCATTGCCCTACTTTGCAGTGTGGAACCTTTGTCCGGAAGACATGCCTTCCTTCACTTCTTAACTCACCTATTAAGGCGATACCCTTTAATGGCTTATACTCGCGGTGACCGTCCGTCCGTTACATCTTAGGTCACGTGACCTAGTGACCGTCCGTCCGCTACATCCTAGGTCACGTGACCTTGTGATATCGCAACCTGCCAACTGGACTGTAAGCAAACTGCCCACTGTGGCCGCGACCGGCAAATTCAAATCAGTACAATGAGTCGCAAACGGCTTTCGCTTTTCCCCAGTTTAAGTGCCTCCAACGAATTTTAAAAGGCGATGTAAATGTAAAGGTCAAGTTCAGAAAACTCGTGTTTCTCTCCAGAGTCAACGTGAATGATCCTTCCCTATCTCGTAGGAAATAGGTTTTGATAGGTGCTTTTTTATTTAATCACGCATTTTATTGGTAAAATGAAAATCACACGGATAAATATTGCATAGAAAACTGTTGCTACTCGCTTATACTCATGCACACTGCTCAGAACAGAAAGCTTCACAATAGCGAGTAGCTGTACACAAAGATATGGTGTTGGTGAAAGGTTCCCGTTTGGTGTTATGGTAATTCTTGAATGCCAAGGTGAAGATTCTACAGGGAAGTAATTTTTTTTTAGAAATGCATTTGACGGTTAACATTCAAATAAAATGGCAAAGTCAGCCTTCATAGCAAGTTGTTGCATATTTTGTTAAGTTAAAATTTTTGTCTAATCAGATTTACTGACCTGGATTCGACACTTAACATCAATCACAGTTTCATTATGAACGTTTCCAGCTTCGTATGCAACATTGAAATCTGTGTTATGTGAAGCAGACTCAACCGAAAGGAGTGACGCTGCAATGCCTGCAATTGTGCCTAAAGCACTTTGAAGGTTAAATATCCAGCTGCGCGCTTTTGTCTTTGCCTCCTTGCACGAAGCTGTTTCTCTGAGCCGCAACTTTTGCCGTCCACCAGCGTGGTGTCCTATAAGCGACAAATAAAAACACAAGCAATAACGGAGTAAGTACTCCCTTATTACAAGTCTATTCCACCTTGGGGGATTCCCCTAAACATTTGACCAAAAGCAGAAGCAGTTCGTCATCACTCATATCCTATATACCATAAGCCGCTACCTGTGCAGTTCGTTGCTCTGCGGATTTGAGACGCAACAATCAGGAAATCTTCTATCGTAAGGGCCTGTCGAAACCCCAGATTTCTAAACAAGGGTTTTACTTGAAGATCCGACTGAGGCATCGTAAAAGAGCTGTGTTAGGATACAACAATTGTGCATTGATCAAATACAAGGAAACGCTTCGTAACACATCACGCTATGGGGGAAAGCCAATGGTGAACACTTCTCACTGACTATCCACCATATCGCGTGTCGCGCGGTCCATTTCTTTGTCCGTGCAGGCAGACCATGATCCCGCAAAAGGCCGTGCCCCTGCGTGTGGTGCCTCTCGTGCCCGCGCAGCGTCCGCCAGCGCCGCCGGTGCCGCTGGTGCCGCCTGTGCCGCCGGCACCACAACCGCAACCGGTGGCACAGACGCAGCCGACCTATGTCAGCTCTACGACCATGACGGAAGGGATGAACACCGAGCCTAGTGAGTGTAGTCCTGTATATGCACTCACGTGGCGAACTGGACACCGGGCGAGTTGGTATGTCTGCCTGATGAAGGCCAGCCAAAGGAAGGAACAGAGGTAAAAACAGCAGATAGGATAGGACAGGCCACCACACTTTGACACGCTGTAAGGCAGAAGTCAGCGCTCTGCCCTGCGTTCTGTGCCTTTGTTTGCTCTCAACAGGCTTTCAAATGGCGCTGAGTGGCGTGGTAGGGACCAGCTCGAAACTCTCATTGCCCTATGATTAATAAGCTTGGATTCCGCGGCATGTTACGTTAAGTCGACGATGTTACGTTGAAATGGAGCTGCTGGAGGTTATCTTCAGGTAAGATATAAAGCTTCGTCAGTCAGTAACTGCTTATTTTGGACAGAGGAGGGCGAAACAAGACGTAGAAGAAGAAAGACATCCGCATCAAAGTCTACTGCACATTAACTTCTTACTAAGGCCTTAACTTCTACTATGACGCATTATTCGATAAGGCCTCTTAGCATGTTTTGACAAGTGCTCTGCATTTATAAGTCTGGTTCATTCTCAGAAGACCAGGTACACGTGGGCCTGGCTAGCTAATTAATGCGCGGAACCAACGACATATTCATGTATCTTGTAAATAAACGTTTACTGGATAAAGAAAAATGCTGTTTTGGCTGCTCTGACATACGTTTCAGCAGTCGACACTACATGTTGTTGTTTTTTTCTAGCATCAAAGAGTCAAATGTTCACGTAAGTTATGGCACAAACCTCATTGCACAGATCTGCGGCACGCCAACTCTCTCTTCGCATTCAACTTTACTTGGAGCAGATTTCATCCATCTCCCCTTGTCGGTCACTCAAAACGCCTACGAGTGAAAGAAAGAAAAACAAACATGTTTTATTCGAACAGTTGGTCGCTCCCTCCCAGGACCTTGTCCGCCGTGCAATCCTGAATGACCGCTTGATCATCCGTCGCTGTTCTTGCTGCTTGGTTGGAGTCGTCCGTATAACAAGCGACGAGGACACCTTCAATGTAGATGCTAAAAGCGCTATAGGGTGTCTATGTGCCACATGACAGAGGTAAATTGAAGGGCCTCAAAGCGCTCTACACCTAAAATTTGCCAAGGAACACAGAGGGCAAATCAAAGTGGTCTTGTGTTTATAAATTACAGAGCTTTCGTAAAATAAGAAGTCGTAAAATAGAAGAACGACCTCTGTCGCTACCACCGCAAACTCTGTGGGCGTCAAGACAACTTCCACAAACGGATCACTGAGGCTAAGCTACTCTGCCATTCGCTATCTTTGCAAGCATTTATGTCATGCGTTTAAATGGAATGGCTAGAAAAAAATGTTCTAATTCTAAATCTACACCTCTGAGCAATAAATACATCTTTTGCTGCCTAAAAAACGTCAGCATAGCCCGAAAGAGCCAAGCAGCCGTTGTTTACTCGGAGCAAACATTCAATGTTGTTGTCTTTGGTGTCCATTTAACTCGAAGTGTTACAACAAGACGGATTACCCGCGCAAATGAAGGATATACTTTGTTTTGTTCTCTACTAAAACGGCGTTTGATCGTCGCGACGCAGGGTACACGAGAACATGACCTTCATGGTGTTCAGCATCATGGTCACGCTCTTCCTCATCCTCATGGGCATCTTGGTGGTGGTGATCGTAACGACTGGTACGTACACTCCGCGTCAAAAGTCTCCAGGCCACAGCGTTCCCTTGTAGCGTACAGAATGTCTCTTGAATGCTCCGTGTACCGTAGCATGTACAGTAGACGTCAAGCAGCAAGGTTCTATTCCGCGCGAAGAAACCTTCTTCTAGCATTTCAAGACCCTTTGGTCCTTGATGGCGCCATGATGGCTCCATTGTACGGTTCTGAGGATGATAATTGTGGATTTTTACGGCGCAAGGGCATCTATGGCCAAAGAGTGCCATGGCATGTATTTTCGACTTCTCAAGATGGGGTCAAAGACCCATTTTCCAAGCACTTCACCCTAAATAAGCCGAGCACCGGACCAAGGAAATGTACCCATTGTATCACTGGTGGGTGCCCGGTGGCACTGGGTATCGGACCCCGCACCTCCCGCATGTGAGGCGGATGCTCAACCACTTGGCCACCGCTGCGGTGCGGTTCTAGCGAAAATCCTATTGCCTGAAGACCTCTGAGCAAGAGTGTACGTTTCTGCTTCTGAAAATAATACGTTGCCTCCATTTCTTTTTTCTCGACTTGGCTCAACGCTCAGCGTCGCTTGAAACGTTTAAGCAAGTTCAAATCTGAACGGCTCCCTTAGTCAGGAATGGAGTAAATTTGTTTTTATTTTGGCGTTCAGCGAGGATGAGCCTAGGCGATGTCAGAAGAAAAAATAGCTAAAGTTCTAGGCCCCACTTCGGGACAAGTCGTTCGCCTCGTCCTCGTATTGAGAGCGTTTTTCTAAAATCATGGCTCATGAACCTTAACAGGACTGGCGATCAGCGATGGTAAAATGTGGCCTAGTAAGGGGGGGGGGGGGAATTGAGGAAACAGGGCGGCTAAAGGGCCTGCCATCCAGATATACCTTTGCTCTTCAGCATCATTCGAAGGAAGCACCATTCTTCATTGAAGGCGAGAAAGTGCCTTTAGGACCGGGTACAAATGACTATGCCAATCCCTGGAACAACACCTTAAAAGTGGCGAACTGGCCTAGATGTCTCCCGTGCAGGTTCGCTCATTTAAGATTCTTCCAAACGTGAACTTGCAAATTAGGCTGTCTGACGTTCATGATCAAGCAAATTAGGTTATTATTCCTTCTACATGCAAACTAAGCGCAACACATTTGATTTTTCAAGCAATCTCAGCCATCTCGAATCCAGCAAAGTTCTTTCTTTCGTAATGCTTGGATGTGCGCCTGGTGTTCCGATTTGGGGACACTCTTGCTGAGTAGCTATATTTTAACCCGCATAGAATGTAAACACACATGTACAGTACTTCAGTGGTCCTTGCGACAATGTCAAGTGCAAGAGGATAGTGGGCAGGCAAAGAGAAAGAAGGGACGTTAAAAGTGATGAAACAGACAGTGTAAAAGCATACAAAACGAAACCTCGCAAGAGACATGACAAAGACGACACCACCACCTTTTGTAGCAGAAGTGGAGCATGTTTTCCCTTCTTGTGTCCTCAAATTTTTCTATGAACGTGCTGTACTACTATAAATTATCAACAAGATGATGGTTTCCAGCTGTAATATGATCCAAAAGGGGAACGCAGAAGTACGACAGGTTTTACCTCAGGTTGTATAATTTCAGTACGCTTTACGTTTTTAATAAAACATGGACACTGGCGGCTAATTTAATCTGGCCTGTTTCGATATATTACAGCGTTATACATCAACAGAGGCCACTTTTTACTAAAAACGGAGCTTTCATCAGCTAGAACAAATCAGCAAACGATCCACGGGTATCGCCACCATCGGATACTTTCGCACGAAAACTTCGGAGGCGTGAAGACAGTTTTCTTGCGCGCTGACAAGAGAGGCTAAGTTACACAGCTGTTCATTCCGAGCCTGTGATCACGACGTTTGCTTGGTCGTAACGTCGCAAGTTTGAAATCGTGCGGTAGAATAATTTTGAAGTCGTATTTTATTGAGCAAGGATGCGTCTTTCGCCGCCGAAGAAACATCAACGTAGCCGTAAGAAGCATAGAATCAATTTTTTCTTAGAGGAAAGCTTTAAATGGAGGCGTCCCTTGTGTCTCCGCCAGAGGGTTGGCATTCATACAGAGCGGCACTCAAGTACAGAAGAATTGCTACTGCTGATCGGTATTAAAATTGCACATTTCGACGGGCCGCATGGTCGCAGGACCCGCTGATGAAGACGAGTCGACCGAAGACATCATCGACGGAACTGAAGCTACTTCATCCAAACAACCGGACGATGTCCTAACACGCCACACGTCTGTCACGGCACCGAGGCCACCATTGACGACACCACTGCCGTCACCACAGCCCGAGCCTGAGCCGAAGCCTGAGCCTGAGCCTGAAGCCAGGAGCCAGAGCCAAAGCCAGAGCCAGAACCGGAGCCGGAACCAGAAACGGAACCAGAGCCAGAGCCAGAGACGGAGCCGCCTGTGCCGACGATCCCTCCAAAGAGTAGGCTGTTAAATCAACTGTTATTGCGTGCGGGCGGCAGCGCGTAATATGCGTTCAACGTTAAGGCGCTAACGACCACTATTGTGAAACAGTAAGGAGCCGATGAGAAGAATCCCCCTTGTAAAATACGGGCTGTGTTTATTTTTCATGGACCGTCCATAAAATTAACAGCAAAATCAGAATGGCCTTGTTCATGCAAAGCTGGAAGCGAACAGCACTCTTCCTGCCAATGTTTACCTATATCGTTCACTTATTTTAATTTTTCAAACAGCCGCGCGACTATTTTAATTTGCGTAAATTAACAGACACCATCATTCTATTGCTTTGGTCTTATGCCAAATAATTGGTCTTATGCCATTTGCCAAATTATGCCAAATGAAAGAATCATAACACTATCATTCTCAGTGCTTGATAGGCAACGTGACGGCGTACTATACCGCGCACACTGTCATGGAAGCCCGTACCCAGAATGTGCGGCAACGCCAGATCAGTAACCACTTCAAAGCTTGAAATCTTTGTACAGTGAGCCCAATCTTTAGGCTTGAATAAAAAGCAGGACTAGCGAGAAAATTTGCGTTGGTGATAGCGACCGGCGACGTGCTTCAGCGGCGGGTGCAAGTAAGCTTTTGTCGCCTTCCAAGAAAGTAGAAGAAAAAATGCGTTACATTGCACCACTATATCATCCTTCTCGCTTCCGCCTTCGATATGTATTTGTAATCATATTAGCTTACTCCTCCACGAATCGCACGCCCCTATTTTCGAAGGTCATAACCTACCAATTAAATAACAATTCAGGTGGGCGCTGCTGGACATCGGCTTTTCTAATTGCGCTCGACTTCGCTAAATAGAGTACTCCGTCCTCCCTTCCTGAAGAGGTCCCACTACAGTCGTCGATTGTGGCAGTTATTTTGTATATATTGCTTTTTTAATCATCCGCATCGAGCATGCTGGGAGGAAATTATAGATGACAAAATGACAACCTTTTCCGGTCTTGTGAAACGTGCGCGTCCAATCACTTGTCTGGCTGGGCCCGACACAGCATTTTGCCTGCTATTTCTGTAGGAAAAATGGCGCGCCATCTGGTTGGAGCAATAGTAGGATGAAAATTGGCTCCTTGGCTTTGCTTCCGAGGATAGCAGCAGCAACATACTGATGCAAAAACAATTTTTGATCGCGTGGTTTGGAGGACCTGAACTGAAGCCAATAAATCGTGGCATGACTTCCATTCCAGCAGGTGTGTTTTATGGAAAGTTGTCTAGTCACTTTGTAGAAATCGAAGATGACTCTAGTAGCGAAGACAACTATGTACCTCCTTCGACAGAGACTGCGCGCTGTCTGCAGTGACAGAAAGATAAAAGGCGGCAGAAGAGAGATGTTATTCTTTTGCATGGCAGACGAGAGAAAGGCTTACCTCCACCAAGGAGAGCGCTTCTACAGGTACAACTCTCCAAAGAAGTTTCGCTGATGCCCTAGAAAAGCTAAAAAATTCTTTAAATTGATGTTTTTAACCAAATCATGACGCTGCGCTCATTCTATTGGCGAGGGGCTAGAAGGACTCAGAAAAATCTGACCGGTGCAGTAGTCACTGGGGAAAGTACATCTGACTAGAAAGGATTAAAAGACGCAAGGAGAAAATACCAAAAGAACTCCATGACACGTATCTGGTGTACAAGCAGTGAAGTCGTAAACTGGAGTTTCCCAGCATTTGACAACGAAGAGCTCGCAGACGGGGCTATGGGAAATCTCGGATCCGTTGCAAACTCGCAGGGTAGCAAGTGGCATCTGGGGATCGAACCCCGCACCTCCCGCATACCTGTTGGATACGCAGACCAGAAAGCCACAACTGCGGTCTACATTTGCAAGAAACAGGCGGACGAAAAGCTAGAAGAATAAGAAAAACACTTTTGGCGACTCCACTAATATAACTGGGCTCTTGGGGTGTTGTTTATGTCCGTAAACTTGAAGTCGTAATTGCAGGACTGGGCCCCGAGACGCTGCTCTGCACCTACAGCCGGAAGACAACATCCAGAGCTGTAATGGCGGAAGACGGTCTGTGTGACTACGCGATCTACGACTCGCTGTACGCGAACCACGTAAATAAGCTGAGTGGCACCAAGCAGCTTGAACAGGAAGTCTATGCCTTCCTGAGCGCTGCCAACGACTACAAAAGGACCACGTTGGGAGTGGGTTTCGCGTTCCAGTGAGTACTCTTTCTGGTTTAATTGTAAAGGAAGAGGGGCGCTTTGCCCTTTCAAGGACTTTTACGCTTATTTCAAAAGTTCAAGAAGTGAAATTTGAGGGCAACTAGCTGATTATTCGAAGTCCTTATCTTCAGCACAATACAAACAGTTCATCATGAGTAACTGCAAGGCGGTACCATCCTGTTCTCTGCATCAAACATCGCTTGGTTACTCAAATCAAGTCTTACTCAAATCAAAGCTGTGCCATTCGTCAGCCTTTAACGACCGTTGCTTCATGCATGTATTTCTGCAGGCACTTGAAGGAGGTGGAAAAAGACCTGCAGCCCAGAAGTCCAAGCCCACTGGAAGTGTTCTGGGAGCGCAAGGTCTTCCACGCTGGAATCATCGATACTCCTGCTGAAATATTCGGACCGAAACTGAAGGAGGCCATTTTCACTCTAAAGGTATGTCGCAGTTCAGTATGGTTTCTCTCGGACCACAAAGATATAGGCGCTCCCCCTCCAACAGTCGCGAGGGAATCTTGGATTTCAAGTCTCGTTAATACTTCATTTGTGTTCACTGAAGACAGCCTTCCTCAATATAATTAGAAAGACATACCCAGCAGATGAGAAAATCTTACGGATTGCGACGGGAATTGCCCAAGCTGTGGCCGGCTGCGTTCCAGCGCACTTTCGGCATTTGTCCTTCAGTAGTTTGGGACGTATCGATGTGTTTATGCCTTGCACTCAGATGCCCCAAAATCTCAAGTTTGCTACCAAGCATTCATCACGTCATGGAGAGAACTATGGTGATGCTTGCTGTAACCTGTGCACTCCTTATGCGGACAAAAATGGTGATGCACGATGATACCTTCCAACAACTAGGGTATGTCTTTCAATGAATGCTTTGAGACCGGCCTTCCGCGTTGTTTGGTTTCGAAAGGAACTTTTATTCACTCAGTAAACATTAATTAACTAAGGTAACAGCGGAAGCACGTTGGCGGATTCAGGAAGTCTGACCGGAAGTAAAAAGAACACTAATGGAAGATATTCCAAATGATTAGATTAGAGAAAGCTTTAAAGACATGCAGTACTTGGAGCAGGAGCATCGCTCGACGGGTAGTAGTGAACGGTTACTTGCAACACGCATGTCACATTTTCGGAGTTTATCCTATCTGAAAATATCAATTGCGGAAAACGCTTCAAGGACTCAGAGACTTATGCTAGCTGCTAGCACTAATTGTCAGAACATTCTTATGACGCCGGCAGAGGAGAGTCTGTGGTTTAAACCCGACAGAGGCTGACACACTCCTCTGATCACATTGGTCAGAGTGTCGGTGGTATGGTGTTGTCGAGTGAAGGACAGTGCGTACTATATGATTCCCTAAGGTACTAACCATCGCCCAAAGGAGCGTCACTCTCCTCGTGGTCATGATCAGTCTGGTTAAGTCAATGTGGACCACTCCCACTCACCTCCAATGAGTCCAGTCCTGTGTCTGTTGCTCAGTGCGTAAGCTAATTAGCGGAATTTTGTTCTCCCCGCCTGAGTTTTTTCTAGGGCATCTACATGGTCCCTCCCTTCAAAATTATTTTTTGAAATATTTTATATTCAACGATATTGGTGACTTGTTCCCATCATTATCTTTTGCCCATTATCGTTACCTGTTCTTCTTTCCCGCTAAAACGTTATCTACTCAGCACATAAAGATGGCGTCAGAATTCTGAGCTGTGGTTGCATCCTATCCTCACAGATGATTGATGGCCTGCTTGAAACCCAGAGGGCGCTGGGTAACCGAGCGCTTAGTGTTCTTGCTGGACCGTCTCCGGAGCAAGACTGGAGTGTCTTCCTGGCTGAGCGGTTCAGGTTTGTTTTAAGCAATGCGTCCTTCACCGTGACGAGAATCGCATGGCGGAACTAAACCGCAATACACGGAATGAAAATTAGGAATTAGGCACAGTGTGGTCTATACTTACAGCAAATACACGAGAGAGTTTACACATTTCCGAATTAGTACTGTGCGTGCATTCATTCCTTTGATTTCAGTTTATGGGCGTCGTCTTTTCAGCAGCGCACTGATGTTAAAATTCGAAGACATTTTTATAGTTCCCCCGCATTGCTCGATGTTCAGGTTTCTTTTTTATGAATTTTAAGAGATTATTTCACTGCCTGTAGCCTGGCCGTGAGAGTAACTAACGTTATGCTTAAGGTTGCTGCCTATCGAATGTTTTGCTTATATCTCCACCAAGGATCGTCGTCTGTTTTCTTAAGCCTGTGAGCTACCGTTGTGGCTCAGATTTTTTCATCTGCGGCTGCGGAACTCGAGCTTGTGAGGGCATCAAATACAAATAGTGGCACCTGCATTCCAATGGAGCAATAAATACAAATACACATGTGTGCTGTGCGTCGTCACTGCACATTAAAGAACATCAGGTGACCGAAATGAATTAGTAGTCTTTCACTACGGCATCTTATATTTATGCGAGGCGCACATTTGGCTCGTTAAATTGGACATAACCTGGCATGGAATTCTGTACCTACCCGCGCTATTGCGCACCGCTGCAGGAAATACCATAGCTTACAATGCCGTATTATCATCCACTGTACAACATTATATCATACTATTCCGTACCGTAGAATTTCATTGCCGACAAAGCAGGTTTTTTCTTTGCCACCTCAACCCAGGGAGGCTCGCTTCACGCCGGACCTGGTCATAATGATCGGCCACTATCGGTTCGGAGACAACACGCTGAAGAACTGCGCAGTGATGCCCCCCACGCGGCACCCGGAGGACGACTTGCCCGACGATATCTTCAATGAATATCGCTTTGACCTGGTGAGATGGTTGCGACAGTCGCTAGCGGGCAAGGTCCATCAAGCCTCTAGTAGGGGGCCCTGATGCCCAACACTGACGTTGAAGTTCGAAACTTCACCGCCAGTTTGTGGCATAAGTTCGATGTTGTGCACCCCTAACATAATTTCGGAAAGCGGCATTTTTAGTATCGGAAGGAGGAGGAGGACAAACTTTTATTAGGAAACTATAACCTCGTCCTCTTGAGTGGAGCCCTCAGTGCAGGGCTCCATGTGCCGCCGCGATCTTGCGTGCCCATCAGAGCAACTGTTGCTGGCCTTGCGGGTTCGTGCAAGTCAGAGCGGTTTCAAGAAGCTCTCAGTCCATGGCCCCGCTTGCCACCGCTATTTTCTCGGCACGCCCGATCAGTCGGCGCTGGCCGGTCGGACCCATGCTTGACAGGCCATCTTCGCAATAGGAAGGCTTGAGGAGGGTTATGGGTGGGACGCTGCCGGGTGGCGTTGTGCAGGCACAAACGGAATGGTACAGTGTAGGTCGCTGTTCTTGGCAACTCGGACATTTGTACGGGTAGGGAATTTGTCGGGTCATGAAACTCTTCAATAAGGCTGAAATCATCGAAGTCTTAGTTGGATAGCTGGAGGCTTGTCGTGTGCGATGGGGTGTGGTTCACTGTCGCATTTCATTCATTTCAGTTGTAAGTGTAGCAACCGTCCTGTCTTCGCCCTTCTACGTCACGTTCATATGCTACGTTTTTGTTTATAATTTGTCGTAAATACCAGAGGTCTACAGTATCTTTCCGACCCAAACTGGCACCTCCCGATCTTAAGACCAAGGTCACCACGCTTCACGGCGGCGCTGGCATTGGGGCGGCGTAGTCTGGAGTACAGATTTAAGATCTATGTGGGGCTATCTTTTAAACGTATCTGAACTCGAAATCTCTCGGCTGCCAGCCATGCCGGGGTATGTAGTGGTATGCACGTATAAATGAAAACTTTTGGCCATTTGTCTTAGGCTGTATTCCAGGAAATTGCTGGACACGGCTTGTAACCATAACTTGTAAGGTATGGCATTGGACAATAGGTTGTTATAGTAATCAAAGCTTTACGCTCTCCAAAAAATGACGGCTCAGGAGGTGCAACTTTTGACAAAATCGATTCCGTAGCATGTATGCAAGGTACAAGATATAAGCTTTCACAAGATATTTTCGAAATAATGATAAAAACCGCAGGAAATAGTTGGTTCGATAGTCATTTCTCGGAGGTAGGTTTCGAAAAGATCATTATCAATATTGATCAATTGCCATGCTGCACGGCTGAGGCTGTATGATATTTGAGAAGCCGCAGCATTGCTGTAGTTCAGTAGAGAACCCGAGCATGTAATCACCCTGGCTCTTTTCTGAGCTGCTGCTTTACTGCTAAATAACATCAAGGGATATCTCTCTCATAAAGTACTTGCTGTTTAAGTGATTATCAGCAGTGCATACTGCTCAAAGGTTGTAGCTGGCTTGTGAATGCCTCACCAGCGTAAAGCTACAAATAAAGCATACTACATAACGCGAGACAGTGAGAGGTGTTTCCGGAATAAATATGATATGGTTTATTCGTTATTATTTGTAGCCTTCTCTGGTAGAGTGTGTGTGATATAACTAAGTTGTTATATGTGACGTCACTATGTTTCAAACCAATCGCTGCATTGCCTAGCACTTATGGCTTTTCGTTCAAGTTGCGCGTGGCAGCCTTGGCAACCAATCGCCGAAGCGTGGGTCCCTGCTTCGCTGTTCGTCCCCCTCTCCTTTAATTCCCGCACTCCCACGGGTTTCGGCAACACTGTCACTGTAAAATACCGCTGCCACCCGCCTTGAACACTGCTTCTCTTTGCTTAATATCGCAGGCGGCCGGCGGGTTCGCCCTTCGGGAACTCCACACTAGGAATGTTTCGAGTCGTGGTTTCCTCTCGGTCACCATGAAGGGGCGCTGGACCGAGCCTGAACAGGGACAGCGGACGGAGTTCTTCGCACGCTGCAAGCACGACCCGGACGCTGAATCATTTGGCAGCTACACCGAAGTAAGAAAGCACTGAATATTGCGGGGGTACAGGAACTAAACATTTTGGTCAGTTCTTTAGATATCATTTGCAGAGCATTAGTGAACGTGGATGAACTTTTGAAATTTTATTCCTGCGAATTTGTGCTGGGAGGCTTTCACGTGAGTAATTTTAGCTCTGCTTTCTTAGCCGGATGGTCAGTGTAATGTCATATGTAGGGTTGGTATGCAAAAACGACAATAGAAGCGCTGATATACCATTTGAATTCTTTCTAACATATACGCTTGCTTGCTCTAAGAGCCATAATGACATCGAGTGGACAAACGGCATCTGTCTTGTAGTTACTGATCGCGTCAGGCGAGGGTAAACCCATTTGCCACGCCATAGCAATTATTCAGCGGCTGAACGCAACGCTCAACAGGAAATTTAACTGTAAACTATTTACGAATCATAGGCGAAATCCTCGCAGCGATTCATATTTACTAATAATTTAAGCACAATAAAAATATGAAACAAGCAGAAGGAATTATTTTTCTGTATCTACCGTTTTAAGCCGGGGCTTTCATTCGTAGGGGACAGCTGCGCTGCTTAAGACAGAAGACCATGGGCACACTTAAAAAAAAGAAAACTAGTTTTTCTGCACTTTTAACTGTTCTAATAATTTAGCCGGGTGGTCAATTATTAAGCAAGAAAAACCAAACCGTATCCTCACTGTGGTGGTAGCGTGAACATGCGGCGCCTGTCGCATCTTTCGATCCATGTTCAGGGTACCAGGCTGGTAGATTTAATGTGCGACGCCAGCTTCCTTAACCCCTTAGCTATCGCCTAGTTACTTTGTATCACTGGAATTTCTACAACTGATCCGGAGTACCCGGGTTCGATCCCGACCGCGGCAGCCTCGTATCGATGGAGGCGAAACGCAAAGGCGCCCGTGTGCTCTGCGATGTCAGTGCACGTTAAAGATCCCCAATTGGTCGAATTTATTTTAGAAGAGCCCTCCACTACGGCACGCCTTTACTCCTTTTTTCTCTTGCTACCTCCTTTATCCTTTCCGTTACGGCGCGGTTCAGGTGTCCGCCGACATGTGAGACAGATAATGCGGCATTTCCTTTCCCAACAACCAATTTTCAATTTGTCTTGCGTATGCCTGTGGAAACAACAGTTTTGTGCAGCTTGTCGGGCGAAAGCGGAACCAATAAAAACAAAAGTTGAAACAGCAACTACTCATCATTAAAAACGATCTTTTGTCAAATACAGGAAATAAATGAAAGTGTTCCTGAGCTCCAGGCACTTTCGTCTTAGGCATTTAGAACAACCCGTTTCTGACACATGCAGTCTCTGAAACTTGGCTGAAAAAAGCGTCTTCTTAACCTTTAAAATAACGCGGTATGAAGCGTTGTTTCACAATAATAATAATAATTGGTTTTGGGGAAAGGAAATGCCACAGTATCTGTCTCATATATCCTTGGACACCTCAACAGCGCCACAAGGGAATGGATAAAGGAGGGAGTGAAAGAAGAAAGGAAGAGAGAGGCGCCATAGTGGAGGGCTCCGGAATAATTTTGACCACCTGGGGATATTTAACCTGCACAGACATCAAACAGCACACGGGCGCCTTAAGGCGAAAGTTCATATTGTCAATTCGCATGCCTTCTCTAAAATAGCAGTGAAAAAAAATGCAACCGCACTGACAATGAATGAGCACGTTTTCTTTGCACGTTTCATTTTTGAACATTGGCGCTTCCCATGTACAAAAATCTAAAGTCGTCTGAAACTGCTTGTAAGGTCTGTGCAGTGCACATTTCTTCTTGGTACCTGAAGACAACCTTGTAGCTTCCATTCGCGTCTTGGTTAAATATATAGAGTTAGTTATACAGAAAACCACTATGACTGAACGAGGCCTTCTTTCACGATGCGAGCTCGGACGTGATGAGCGCTTAAGAAGCCTTAGTAGGAAGGAAATAATTTCTTGACCGTTAATTGGCTTAAGTCGTACGGCATACGTCACACCATGATCCACGAGTGGCGCCGCTGAGTGATCATGACTACAGTCTCAACTGGGGTACTGGCGGGTCGTCCTCAGCTGGGGTACTGGCGGCGGGGCGGAGGCCTGACCATACACTGCATGCGGCCCGGCTTTCGCTTCGTACAATCTTTGCCGTTGGAGCTGTGGTCGCGAAAATCCCCAAACCTTAAGAAACGCCTCTGAGGCGCCACACGCAGCCCGGAGGAGACAGTCTGAAGGCGTGCGGCAGCTCCGAATACGTATCATTCTCATGGGACGCTTCCCACGAACGTGCTGCATTATAGCACCCGCAAATCAATATCCACACATTTAACAGACAGAATGGGACAGCGTTTACGCCAACAGGTGTAGTGCAGGATTATAAGGCAGGAGTATTGAATATCTGAGTTTTGCCCATGTCAAATGCTAGTTCTAAAAAACATTTTCATAAAACTTATAGTCAACGAAAGACACATGCCGTTTAGTGCTTAATTTTTTTCTCGAAATAACCAATTATTTGTCACCACTGTCGTTCTGCTTGGTTCAGGTACACATTTTTTCTTCCGAACAAAATGTATAGGTTGATCAGCAATAACTAAAAGTACTTTAATGAGTCGTTAATGAGTATCATTGTCGCGATATTTTCTGCAATAAGCTTACAGTGTGCGTAAACAAAAAATTTTCGGGAAGGGTGTATTTTCAGGTAAAAAAAAAACAACCTTTCATGTCTTAATATTCCAACTTAGTCAAGTAAAAACTTAATGCATAACGTCAAACTGCTAGTGTCGATGACTACTATATTTAAGTGCTGAAAGGAACTTTGACCACAGAGCGCCTTCGCTAACCTGTTTGGTCAGCAGGAAGCATGGGCCAAAAACAGTTTCCCATGAATTTATCCCAAGAGAAGCAGCTGCTCAGTACATAGGAGAGCCCGTGCACACTGCAAACGTGCAAATACTAGAAGTAATGCAATTTGTGTTATTACAGCAAAACATCGCTCTTGCTTCCATTCCTGTCGTCATCCCGCGTCGCGGGCAGGCTGCGAAAGCTTTCCACTTGACGTAGGCGATCATTTAAGTCAGGTTGTATTGAATAGTGTGTGTGTGTGGTCCTTTCAAGCGTAACACCTCTATACTGGTATTGTCATTTTCGATACTTAATATTCACTTCCGCCTCACAGGTGTGCAAGCACACTCGCTACGCGGCCAACCTCAAGTACGTGCCCGAGCACTACGCCGTGCTCACGAGCCTGGACACCAAGGCTCGCGTCTTCACTTACGACAACGAGAAAGGACTGAATGCCAAAGTACGTAGAAGTTCTCCCCGTTTATAACGTTCCTGTGCCTTTTGAGTAAGTTTGCATGTTTAAGGGTATTAGAAAAACGTTTTTAGAGGGTTTACCATGGTCTTTACTACACTCGCTTAGATGTACAGCCTTTGTCAAGAGTAAGTCGTCGATGGGGGTGGGGTCCCTTTCGCACGAATCCATTTTTCACAAAAACCGGTGCACATCAAGAAGTTAACAAGGGCACTTAATTCTACTTGCGTGGTTTGAATGCGGAAGCCTTCTTTTATTGTCCGCTCTGTTGCTAGCATCATTACAAAGTGCTTCCTTTTTAATGACACACCTGCTCCTTAGCATACAGTCGTAAGGCAACGCATACAATACGTTTGCCTTTATTCGCCCAGAAACAATGCGGTCTTGGAGCCTATTGGTTTCGCGCTCACCTTGAAATTTCTCCGACCTTGACTGAATTCAAGTAGAACTTTTTGCTGGGCTAGTTGGTGCATGTTACTAAGAAAAGAAGCGCCAACAGAGGCAATACGTAAGAAGACGTAAGTTGTCCGTGTCCCTTCTTACGTATTGTCTCTGTTGGCGCTTCTTTTCTTAGTAACTTGACTGAATTCCCCGCACTTTCGGAGCAAATATTTCTTGGCCGCATACGTCACTATTTTATGGTCCACTGCTGACGTGATGCGAGAAGATGGTAACGTCCGTCCCACTGCTGCTAGTCAACGCCACCGGATTTCGTTGCAAATGAGCCACATAATGCTTTCGCATTAATAAGCCAGCACGACGCGAACAAAAGCGCTCTCACGCACGCCGTGGATTGTACCTGAACGGTGAAGCAGGATCCTTCGATTACCGCCGGGAAGCGTTGACCTTTGCGCAAGTAAAGTGGTGCCCCTAGCTCCGCTTCTTTTGAAGCGGTGGCGCATGGCCAGATGAAAAGTTTCTGGCGCATATGGCAGATTTCTCCTTTACAGACAACTCCAGATCAGGCTGCATCGCCGTGTGACATATACGGTTACTCTGGCGCGGATTAAGCACCCCACTCCGAATGAACCAGTTGAAATCCCTATAAGAGGCTGACGTAGACAATGCTATGGTCCTCGACTTGCGCATCACTTGCCATATTTGTGCAGGCACGAAATGATGTTTCTTGTGGTTTTGCAATGGTTCTCATGGGGGTCTTATTTGATGTACTGTAAATCTTTTACTTCAGTTAATTTAAACACATCATTATCATCATCAGCATGAGGCCTTTCCCATACCTCCCTTTTAACCCGGTCCTGTGCCAGCTGCGGTCACCTTGTCCCCTCGAACTTAAAAACTTTATCTCATTTGGCCGCCTAAATTTCTGCCACCCTCTGTTAGTCACACCTTCTCTTGTTATCCAGTCCGATAGCCTTAACGACAATCAGTTATCTTGCCTTCGCATTACATTTGAACATTAAGTATCTTTCGAACAACTTCACAGAACGCTTCTCCTTTTGCACTTTTGCACGCGCAGCTCTGCAGGGTGAAAAGCGAGGAGCTGGACGTGGACTTCGGCATCGCCGCCTTCGACGTGGACTATGACGATTACTCGAACGTGTGCGGGTCCATCAACAAGTTTGGGAGGCACAGCCGCCTCAAGACTCTGAGAAGGATTGTAGACTACTACAGGAGGCTAACTAGCACCGATTTCGCAGAGGCATCGTGCATGGCCATCGTTCCTTAGCCATGCTGGGGCAGGCACTTGACAAAAATAAATATTCACGTAGTGTTGTCTCTGCAATAAAGGAGGAAGGACAACGCAATAAAATTCGAATTTTAAACAACAGACTGAGGGAATGTATTATTTCATCTTAATCGATTGGGTCCTCTTAATGCCTGACAGATTTCAAGGCTGGGGCGCAAAATGTATTCGGATCACGACGCCAACAAAATGGCTGTGCAAGACCACCTACAACGAAATTACCAAGGCCCTCTGCCTGGCCCGCCGAACCACCCCTCCGCCCAACGACAAGCTGGACAGGGCACACGCGGTGGCCCTCGGACAACTGCAGACGCTCGCGTACCCCAACCCGGCACAATACCACAGACTCTACCCCGGAACATACCCGACAAATATATGCAAGGTCTGCCACACTGCTAAAGCAACTTCACCCACATGCTCTGGGACTGTAGCAAAAACAATGACGGTGCTAACTCCGGAACCCTCCCGCCGCGGTGGGCCGCTGCCTTGCGCAGCCCCAGCCTCTGCGACAAACTCTGGGTCGTCCAGCAGGCCCGCGAGGCGACGGCGAGGCAACACCTCGACGTCCCCACGTGGGAGACCTAAGGCCCCGTCGACGAAAGCTCTGCAGGACTTTTTAATAAATTGTTACCAACCAGTATATGAAATATGCAGGCATGAGTGGCCGCCTGTCTATAAACAGTGCGTGTTCTTTTACAGCCAAAGTGTATTTATGACCCCGATCACGCCCCACGGACACAATGGGCTAAACATGTCTTTTCCGGTCCTTCGCGTTGTCTTCATCCCGGCGTCCAGAGTAGCCAGCCAGGTGTTTTACCGGGTGCACCTCACTGCCTTTCTTTTTATGCCTGTGCAGAAACGCTATCGAAGACGTCGAACGATGTCAGTGATAAAATAAAGTATGCAGACCAGGATACTAGGAATGCATGTGGATGTTAGGAAAACTTGCAACTCTTGTCCAGAACTGCCTCACCGAGCAAGTTCTGGGCTCGCCATATGGTTTCTGCAAGATAGTAGTTGTTTCACAGTAGGATGAAGAAATATGTCAAGGATCCCCGGAGAACACTCTGTCGACAGAATAGACTAGGCGACAGGTGATTGATGATGATTATGGATTTTTATGGCGCAAGGGCAGCTATGGCCAAAGAGCGCCATGTCACAAGGTATTTTTTTTTCTTCTTCTCAAGGTGGGGTCAGAGACCCATTTCCAAAGCATTTCACCCTGAATAAGCCGAGCACCAGACCAGGGGAAAGCTTTTACCCATTGTATCACCGGTGGGTACCCGGCGGCACTGGGGATCGAACCCCGCACCTCCCGCCTACGAGGCGGATGCTCAACCACTTGGCCACCACTGCGGTTACTAGGCGACAGGTGTACCCACACAGACGCACATTAATTACACCTTACGTGACACAAACACTAGCACAAAAAACTAACAAAACTAACCCAAAACACAAAGACTACCAATACACACGACCCGGGAACACCCAGTCTACTAGCGTTCGGCGTTCGTGCTCACGGTTCAGTGCTGATGAAGCGTTGCATGGGTCCAGACAGTGGCGTCTAGGTAGCCGGCATCGAGGTGGAGTTCGAAGGGCTCATGAGGGCTGGCTTCGCTGGCGGCGTAGTTGGCGTCGTGGTGCGAGCTCCCGGTCCAAATGCCTCTGGAGGTGATGCTGGTGATTTTGGCGTTGTGGACACCACCGGATGGGTGGCAAGGGCGCTTGAGACACCCCTGGCCTTAGCAAGTGGTTGCGTCAGCCATTGACTCCCCGGAACGGGCTCAGGAATGGCAGGAAGCCCACGGTGCGACGCTGTAGAACTCGAGATCACAGAAACACTAGTCGGCGTTGCTCTCTTCGATTTGAAGTGTTCCTGACCCACCAGAACCTCCGCTTCTCTGTTCTTTCCCCCGTGCCTCGCTCTCCCTTGCGCTTTTATAACCTTGACGTTGGTACACGTCATCCTTGCCGTCGTCCTCTTCTTCTCTTCTCCACCAATCATCTCTCTCCACCTCACTGTATACTTCTTTATCTTCATTATTCTTGGATTAATACACGTCATGCTTATCGTCCTCCTCGTCGTCTTCTCCAAACTTCTTTAGTTCATACTTCTATTTAAACTTCCTATCACATGCGACAGAAGATTAGCTTATTTAAGCGCAGCATCTATATTTGTGAAGCTTTCTGGAGTTCAACTGGAACCTGCCTATGCGTCATGGTCATAGAAATTAGTGCACTTGTCAAAGACCGCTCCACCATCTAAATGTCAACCCGTACAGTGAACTGTGCGACAACCACACAGCACACATGTGGTGGAGAAACCTCTGCAGTCAGGTTTATGGCGCCGATAATGGTACACACATACATCAATTTAAGGGTAACAAATTAAGCGCTATTTCATGGCGGACAGAGAAAAATACACATGACGGTATCGCTGCTGACTCCAGCTATATATTATTATTAAGTGGCATACACTGTTCGTTTATTACAAAGAGAAACGCACACAAGGGCAAGCATAGACATAGGAAATCAAGATAGACTTGTGCAGCAGCAAACTTATCCGTTAATAGCTTTATATCTGAGCAACTATATTTTGCTACCTTTCAAGGAGGCTCACATCTCACTGATGCACGAACTACCTTTCACCGTGATGAAAATAACTCTCACCACTCGCGTGCTAAGCCATCTTTGCGCTTGGAAAGTTTCTATTTCCTCAAGTAGCAGCTCGTATGAGCGGCTCTCTCGTAAGCAGCCATGTGGTTGTAAATGCAGGTCATTGGCCACACCCGTGGAACACCGAACTTTAGACTTCGCGTGTATCTCGCTGCTGCCAATGACTGCATTGCCTGCGTCGTTGCCTGTATGTTACATTTGGTCAATTTACATATCGTGGATAATAAAACGTATGTGGTATACTTTCTGTCGACCCTTTTAACATTATGCAACACGTTGTGGATGAATGGGATTTTAACTAATTTTGCCGTGCAGTCTCCAGGTTGTCTTCGGGTACTTTGTGAACTTGCGTTACAGCTGCCAGTACATTATGTAAAATACGCTTCACTGCTGAGTTTTGTGTACTAATCCTGAAAGATCTCCTGCTGCATATGAGAATAGCATTTGTAGTGCCGATTAAAGGCTAAGAGTTCAAGCAGACCTCTTTACTCCTTCTGACGGGGCTGAACCGAAATGAAGATCTTTCTTGGCTCTAGGCAGGCAACTACAGAAAACATGCAGTCCTCCAAATTTGATTTTGAGGTATAAGGTTGGCACTTGTCATGTAATAGAAGCCATACTATGCTAGGATGCGTACACAATATAAAGGCTGTTTCATTTTCAATCGTCCCATCGTGCTCCAAAGGTCAACCAGCTCAAATTCTCCTTTCAAAGTTTCGTCACTGAAGCTGAGCGGGTGCCACCTCTTAGGAATATGCGCGCAACGACCCTCTTTCCGCATCGCCACATGTCCTTCGGTGTGCGACACCTTCGCCTTTGCTTTTTCCCTGCTCCTTCTCCTTCGCCCTCAGGAATGGGGAAGCAGGAAAAGAGGGCACGCCAGCTGGTCTGTTGGTGGACTGCGCGATACCATGGGAGCTGGACTATTCTACCAGGCGGTGTCAAAAGCCGCAATAAAACGGTCTTATAGTAACAGTTCCGTCGCCTGGTTCAGCGCTTATTGCTGCGGAACACAGTTAATCGAAGGTCCACAGGCAATGTACTGCAAGAGTCCTTCAGTAGTATATCAAAGTAGTGTGGTGCGGTTAATCGTTTTTGCTTAGCCTTCAACTCATGGCATAAACGTCGTATGCGATTAGGACGGCAATCGAAAAGAATAATAAAATAACCCGAAAGCTGCAATCGACCATACGGATCCGGAATGGTGAATCTCAAGGGTAGAAGGTACACTCTGCCAAACCGGAGTGCTTCAATACTGGAGGACTCTGCCCAAACGTAAGAACGTTATGGCAGAGGACTACAACTATGCTGCGCGACATGGTCAAACTATAGCTAAAACACATTCAGTGTGTGCAAGTGGTGGATTGAATCTTCATTTTCTACAGAAGGTGCGTTAGTACAGATAAAGAACGTTGCGAAGATCGACTAGGGACAAAGTGGTTTGAATACAGTATGGTATGGCATCCCAAGTGTTATGTCGAAATGTACTGAGCACTCTAATGCAGCAGTTGCTGCTTACCTGTAATTTGACCATCCGGCTGTCGCTGAAAGAAAACTCTATATAGATTCAGAAACTTGCCTACATACATCGTACTGAAAAACCGGACACGCAAAAGGGTGATACTTTGCCTTGTTCTGCAAGCACTCCTGTCAAAGTTGCACCTTTTTCAGGAGTGAAGAAGGCCCTGGCATAAGTCCCGTTACGAGCGAGTGGGTGGTTCCCTGTTGAAAATTAAAGCACAGTTTTTTTATCTCTAACATTGGTGCCCCGCATGTTTTAGTAAACGCCTTTTGCTCGATATAGGAGTACGGCGTAAAGAGATATAGGATTTCGAACATAATTGAACGATCTAGCAGGCACAAACAATCAGCGATAATTGCGGAAGCTGCTGCAAAGCTTTAGTTTATTCCTCCTGCTTTGCTCGGTCATATGTATTAGTTCTTTGATGCACGCATTCTTAAAAGTTGTTTTGCTTTACCGTGTGCTCTGTTTTATATCTTCGTTTACTGTGCGGGGCTTGCCCGTTGGGCTGTACGTGGCTGTACAGCGCTGTTCGCAATTCGTGCTCATTTTTAGCGAAGGAAGCTGCTCGTCGAGCTGGCTTTCTACCTTTTTTCCCGCCCTGCCCTCGTTAACAGGATGATAAGTAATGGGATTCCTGATAACATTTAGAGGTCCCCGACAGAATAATAAACACTCCACTTTCGCAAATTTGTGCTTTTCAAACTTTGTAAATTTAGCCCTATAGCCTTTAATCTCACCTTATAGCATTAACGTCTTGTCAACGGAGTTGATGCTTGTAAACTGGATCTTGTATCTTTTGTCGCTCATTAGATAAGGAGAAGATGCAAGGCACGCAGTTGTAGGTGAAGATTCATTCTGCAGCAAAAAACAATATGTGTAGTCTATCTTGACATGGAGAGTTCGCGTAAGCCTCGAATACACTACTGGAAAGGCGTAGCCCTTCTAGGATGGCTCATTAGATGGATCTGAATAGAGGTATATGCCAGGGTATTTAACTGAATAATGTGCCTCTGTCTTAGCCCAGCCCGCTTGTATTCTTGGAACAAGGTCTCCTGCGCCATCACCCGCTTCCTTCGACGCTCCTGGAGCCCTGGCGCGCTCAGCGTCCCTTCCTTCTTTCACTGTTGTACGCGTCATAGCACTCAGCCATTACTCTTCAGCTTTAGCCTTGCATTTGGCCAGCTTGGCCAGTGACCCTCCCTCATTTACCGCTACATAAAGCTGAAATTTACGGCATTATCGAGCCTCTTCTTCTCTTTAATCAACGGGCTCAATAGCATAGGCATGGCCGCAGCGCTAACGGCACCAAGCATTTGAAGAGTAATACATAGGAATGAAAGATGATGAAGACAACGTGAGATCCCGCAACACAACAGGCCAGCTGTTAAGATATGGCGGTTGCCTCAGAAGCGGAACAAACACTGGTGCTCGCCCAAGATGGAGCAGCGGTGTCCGAAGAAGTAGCAGCGCTTGCTCAAGGCAGAGTGGCGCTGGCCCGAGCAAGAGCAGCGGCGGCTCAGGAAGAAGCGGCGCTGGCCGAGGAAAGAGCTTTGATGGCCCAAGAAGCAGCAGCCCTGGCTGAAGAAGAAGCGGCGCTGATCGAAGTAAAAGCGGCGCTGGCTGAAGAAGGAGCGATACTTGTAGAAAAAGAAGAGGCGTTGATCGAAGAGGCAGCGGCCCTGGGTGAAGTAGAAGAGGCATTGCTTGAAGAAGAAGCGGCGCTGGCAGAAAATGAAACAGGGCTAGTGGAAGACGAAACAGCACTGGCCGAAAGAGAAGCGGACCTGGCCGAAGCTAAAGCAGCCCTGGCCGAAGAAAGACTGGCGCTACAAGAAGAAATAGCGGCGCTGGTCGAAGAAGAAACGGCGTTCTTCGAAGCAGAAAGGGCCTTGGCTCAGGAAGAAGCGCTCCTGTCCGAAGAAGAATCCGCGCTGTCCGAAGCAGAAGCTGTTCTGTCCGAAGAAGCGGCGGTTCTGGCCGAAGAAGAAGAAGCGCTGGCCGAAGAGGAAGCGGCACTGGCTGAAGAAGAAGCAGCCCTGGCCGAAGATGCGATACTGGTGGGTGTAAAAACGCCACGGGCAGTTAATCCAGGGGTTCTAGCCGAAGAAGAAGCGGCACTGGCCAAAGTGGAAGCCGATCTTGCTGAAGCAGAAACGGCCCTGGCTGAAGAAGAGGCGGCGCTGGCCGAAGAAATAATGGCTCTGGCCGCCGCAGAAGCGGCACTGCTCGAAAATTTAGCAGCGCTAGCCGAAAAAGAAACTCCGCAGGACGAAAACAACGTAGCCCGATCCGAACCAGCAGAGGCGCTCGCGGAAGAAGTGGCTGAAGAAACAGCACGGGCGGCGCGTTTAAAGTGAGCAGTTGTGAGTTACTTGCGTTTTAGCGCCTCTTAAGCAGCATGATACAAAAGCTTTTCTTTCCTAACATTTGCAAACGTTCTGCTCGCGGATCGAAAAAATGCTAATAATGAAAGATTTTGCGCCAGCAGCGATGAGGAACAGTCAGTGTTTCGTGTCCTTTATAGCTCATGTTCTGCTCTGGCTCTTTAGTTCCGCTTGTGAATGCAATGTTGCTCACGCTCATCGATCGAAAGGCGATAGTATACATTTCACGAATTGTCATTCTCCTTCAAGCAATCGGCTAGGCAGGATCTACGGTTCTGTTGACTTATTATCTAATGAACATGAGTACTCGGTACATCCGATATTATTTAGTGACCTCATGTTTAAGTTTCATTCATATTGACTTGATAATGGGTGCCATCGTTTCCTAGTTGCAGTCTTGGAGCGTGTAAGCACTGGTGACATTTTAATTAGGGGCGTAGGGCTATATTACAATCGATGCGCTTCAAGCTGATCAGAATTCGATCGAAACCTGCTTCACTTAAATCATCTGGTCGATATGTCTTCTGCCGTTGGCCTTTGATGTTTGTTTAATATATCAACATCTTTTGTCTAATTATCTTGTAAAGCACAGATATTCGATGGTTTTCACTAGACGAATGCGAAATTAAGATTCTGGCCTATCGTGAGGACTTAGCCCTTCTATGTTCTGATAAAATGTTTGTGTTCGAGCCTTTACAATTGACTGCAGATATCTACAAAAGCAAGATCGCGGCTCAAATCTAATCAATCAAATAGATTTCGGTTCGATCACTGGGGCAGAACACTAAATAATTTAATTTCGACGGCATAGTTTGAGGCTCAGAAGCCCTTAAAACCCCTTGATGATCGGTGACCGGTAGAATCCCGCATCGGAAAATTACTAGCTTTGTTTTTTTTTTTCTGCCGGATACTGTGTTTAAGGTAAAGGTTCTTTTTCAGAGAAGTTCTTCCTCAGAGTAACCGACATTTTGCCTGAATTTTTAGAAAATTTTAAAAAATAACCACTTGGCATCAATGGGCTGTGTTCAGATGGCTCTTGTACTGTTGCGGTGACTAACCTCAGCAGTTAACAAAATCAAAGCTGCAATGCTTCACTCCTTGAAGCATGACATAAGCATGAAATTATAGCGCTTTGAACTTCTGATGAAGAGCTTCTTGTTTATGCAACATGAAAAACTTGAACTGTACATTTTCTTGTGAAGGATTACAGTGTTGGGCTCATGAATGTGCGCGAAGATTCACTTAATTCAGACTCTAGTTATAATGTGCCGTAAAATAAGTTGTTGAGCAAATACAATGACAACTTCAAAAACTCCTGCTCACTGTCCACTGATTTTCGATGGTTTTGAAAATGGAGCATAAAATGATAGTTCCATCCAACACGCGTGATGACCCTGTGAACACTTAGTTTTGAAAAAAAATGTTCAAAAACTCGCGTCAACAATTAAATGGTTTCCAGTTTATTTCTCATACTTATAATTCCAAGAATAGTTAGTTGCAGTGATTAATAAGCATCCCAACGGCTTCCAATTTCTGTCTACAGTACGGCGCTGCGTTTTGTCCTAACTTTCGAAACATTTTGGAACGGTTCATACTCTTTGTTGTCCTGAAATACCTACAGTATTTGACAGGATCCTATCCGTAATTCTGAGGACTCAAAATATTTCTGAAGCCGAAGGTGAGAGGTAACTTTTGTGCCACATTTTTATTTTATGATGTATTGACAGTTCTAACAGCACACTCAAAGAAAACTTTTTTGGTTTACCCGGCCTTCTTTGCACACGTGAAAGTGCTTCGCAGGAACGAGAATCTACCGTATACGCGTACGAGATCTCTCTTCAGGCTGTCTTGTAACAGCGTAGCTACGAGAAGTGTGATGTTTGCCTCCAAATCAGGCAGCACATAATTTCAAGGTGGGGTTATTCTGTAGTGTAATTATGTGATTACGTGGTACGGTGTCAAATCGTGATGTCCGAGACGCTGTCTCGTAGTTTTCAAGAACAAGCATTATTCTTCGATCAAGTATCCGTGTAGTGGAAATTGAAAATGCGTCAAGGAGAAATGAATGGCATTGTTAGTGGCGAAACGTTAGTCATGGATGTATGGAAACCTGTTTGGAAATAGGCAGTTATTCCACTATAGCTACTATATTATAATTTTTTTTTTACCTCCTGAAAGAGCTTGGCGTGCAAACCGTGGATCAGGTGGTCATGTTTCTGAAAGGTTGGTCTCTGGGAATAAAGAATGCGACCGTTTTTTTCTTACATACAGATTGCCCCTGGAATGAAGTTTACAGGGAGTGGACAAGCAACAGCTGTGGCCAGAGGTGCTGTTACCAACTGAGCATCCATCTGTTATGGACGTGCTCTAAAGACAGCGTTAATTGCCTTTTCTACAGGAGAGGCTCGTAATGAATTACAAGAGGGGGGTCCTGTTCTGTCCTTGAACCTTGGACCTCGCATGTAAGACAGCCCCGATAAAGATTAATGTTTACCACTTCCACTTCAAGTGTGTTGAACCACGCCTGTTCTAATGCGGCTTGAAATACTGACGTACATACACTCTTGAGGAAGCAATAAATGGTGCACTATTGGAAAGCATTTATTTTTCTGTCACCCCTCCTTCCCCCTGTGGTACTCCTTTCTTTGACTGTAACTGACAAGAACCCTCAAACAACTCCGCAGGATTAGAGCAATTCAAGCCGCAGAGTATAATAGCCAGGAGCGCCGCCTCCGCTGATAAGAGGGGATCAGTTCTGCTGAATTCAAGAAACCTTTGAGGGGCCTCTGAGAAGTGCCATTCTGATTTGGTCTCCGGGTTGGTATGACGGTGCAGCCAAGCCACCGATCAACCGGTTACGTGCTCCGTGGTGCCGCACGCTTTTCCCCCTCAAACCAAGCAGAAAACCACGACAAAGCTGCGTGATTTATAGAGCGCCAAGAAATCCTGACCACTATTCAAGCGCTCGTAAGCAGCACAAACCCAGCTTTTTCCGGAAAAATGCCCACGAGATGCCTTCGGATAATAGTATCAGATTCCTTGATATTACACTTTTATTTCATGACGAACAGGTGTACTGGAACTACGAACCTCGTGCCAATAAGCCACTGCTCCCGTACGACTCTGCTCTTTCCCAACTTGTTAAGAGGGGCATCACAAACTATGCCTTTCTAATGTCTTGCAAAACTCCTGCCCAGAACTTATGGCCGACAGCTTAGAGGAACAAATCCTGCGGCTGTCTGCTTCTGGGTATCCTACTCATGTGCTTGTCAGCGTCGCGGAAGGCATTCTTAAACGGAAGTGTTCAATGCAGCCAGACGCTTTCCGGGCTTCTGTTGGGAAGCACAAGACAGCGGTGATTCCGTACATACACGGTTTGTCCCATCGACTAAAAAGGATTGGAAAAGGTGAACATCCGAGTGGTTTTTTGTGCTCCGGAAAAGCTTCAAAAACTGTGCAAAATGACTAAACCAGGCGACTCTCACAAGCTTGGTTGCAAGAAGTGGCACAGGGACAAGTTCGTCAAATGTGCGGATTCGGTCGTGTATAATCTACCGATTTCATGTGGCAAGACATATGTAGGACAAAGTGGGAGGTGCGTTAACGACGGCCTCCGTGAACATTGCAGAAATTTGGGAGAAAAGTGCGGAGTGCGCCTGGACGCGCACTGTAGAAAGCGTGAATCAAGTGATGACCCCAGTGATGTACCCAGTTTCGCCAGAGTGCAGAACACTGTGCGAAATCTATATGCGTGCCTTTCTACAAAGAATGCACCATTGTCACCAGAAATACGTGCCAGCTAACGTGTGGAATTATCGAGGCAGAGATCACAGATAGTTGAAGGGAAAACTGCGTGTCCAAGCCGTCCATTGCTTTGTCCCCTAAGGAATTAGAGTACTTGCATCGTTATTGATTGGTTGCAGACTGCGCATGTGTGACGACCTACCACGATTAGCCTTTATATGCTGCTTCGCGGTTCACAATAAACTGTTGAAAGTTCTCTCCTTTCTGTGTAATCTTTCTCATGCTTGCATTGGCATTTCCTCCAGTGGGCGCCTGTGTGGGAAAGGCGATCATCTTTTGTTGTGCTCTGATGCTCTATTAGACGTTTGTTGACACACCTGCGAGTTTGGTCAATGTTCACGGCAACGCATGAGAAGGGGACCTGATATACCGCCCTTGATAGTCTTTAAATGCCTCTATATAAACGTCTTTCGTTCTTCAATAAAAACCATTTGATAGTCAGCGCTTGTTGGCGTTAATATTTCACCTCGATTCCCGTTCTTGTTGAGCTGTGAGCAAAATGATAGACAACAGAATGTACTTCTACTAAAAGCTAAATTGTGATGGAGTATTTTTAAGTGCTATTTAATGATATCTGCCTTTTTTTCAGTGCTTTATTTTGTTCCACCATTTGACGTCATTTTAGAGCAACCACTACTTACCCAGAAACCTGCTGCCAATGGCCCCCGAATGTGAGCCTGAATTCCTTCGAATGTTCAAAAAAGAAAGGCGCAACTGACCTGCATTTACCACCGCCCAGTAATGGCCTACGTAAACCGAGAAGTGTCGAATCCACCAAAGAAACGAAAGAAAGTAACAGCGGCACCAGGCAGGATGAAGACCTCAATGTTTAGATGAGACACCTCGGGACATTTGTTTTCCACAGCGACGTACTGGCACATTTGCAGCTCCCAGCTGCACGAATCGCAATACTTTGTTTATTTTGGTGAAGTAAAATAAGTTTTTCCTTTCACGTAGCTTGTGCAAACGTAACTACATCGAACTTCTGAAAGCGTTAAATCATTTACGAAGCCACAGGAAAATACTTACAAATGCAGCGTTTCTTACTATAACACGCGGCGTAATTCATTCCTGCATGCTAACAATTTGTACTCTTGCACAGTGATCTGACCTGTAACAAAAGAATAGAACAGTTTTAATCTTCCTGAATCTTTCTAAGGAAATAGTTCTTCAGTTAAGCTTTTGGGGCCTAAACAGAACCCGTGCAAGTGAAAAGCTCTATCTCTTAAAAGTATGCCGTAGCATACAGCAATCGTGTCGACGAAGTTTGACGGGTTGATTTTTTTTGTGATTATCACCTCTTATTACAGCTCTTTTTTGTTGGCGGACGTTTATTCTAGCAGCTCCTTCGTGAAAAAAAATTTTCGAAATATTTATAAGAATGACAAATATTTTTTACTCTTTTTAGAAGGTGCGAAAGGGGGGTGCGTGGGCATACGCTATAAATTCTAAGCACTATTACCGCCTCTGTTAAGCATTTTTCGGGACAAATACCCTTAACTGTGAGTGTCGATTTGAGCCCGGGTTGCACCATATGCGATTAATGTGCTCTAGGTGGCATCTCAAGCTGGAAATGTTCATGCCATACGAAGCAGAAACACAGACTGCATTAAAATGTGCAGCATTCTCCTCACCTTTTTTCTCCATTATGCGGGCATGATTTAGGCTCCTGCCTTCAGTTTTTCTTCACTGTTGGTAGATGTGAGGGTTAGTTGCCTTCAATTAAGATTTCTTCCTTCCGATGCAAATCATTGCACTTGCCAAGCTGAAGGTCACAAAATATCGCTAAGTACAAGGACAAAGCACTAGCGTTACTTGGACTCGTGTTCTTACCTGAGGAGAAACATGATTCATCGGAAAATGACGTCAGTAAACGCAGACTTGCAAAATAACACGCTTGCTTGAACATGAAACGGATACCTGATGTGCGGAGCTAAAGGGGCATGTGGGCAATAAAATAAAAAGTGCGGTAGCGCCTTTTGTGGGTATTAACCCTGTTCTCTCTATTGCCATCATACGAGTGCTTCTCACTCATGATTTCGGCAATGTATTTCTCCTTCAACGTTGGCGGAGCCTTTGTTCTCTAATAAACGCAACACCTTCGAAATGCACTGACCTTTACATGACGTCAGAGACGGTCTTCGGTACGTATGACATTGTCTTGAACGCCTTTTGGAAGGCTGGGCCATTGATGAGCTTGAAAATCATTTAAATACAAGCCGTTGCTGTGCTGTGCCGATGTGCTAGTAGCTCTGCACAGTTGCGAAATAGTTTCGTAAAGCTGTTTGCAATACTGAACAATACAACTGCCAAAACACAGCTGCATGCAAGTCAACGGCCATAATATTCTGTAGAGGTGAAATACTGAGTTGCCTCGTAATTCGAGAACTTCAATGAAGACGAAAAAACAACAAATAACACAGATTGTGCGTTCGCTCTTGGAGAGCAGGGCTGCGTCCTTTGAGCCGACTGAACAAGGCAGCGTGAATGACCTGCAACAAAACAATTATTGAAGTGCACGCAAATTTTGATGTTTTTGCCTAAGCAGTACATATATTGTCCGCGCCGAGCGAATGTACACTCGCTAGGCACCGGCCTCATCCGCCGATGACCAAGATGGCCAGCTTAAGCCTCCTGGCTCTCTTGGGCTTCTCCTCCCTTGCGTTTCACGCGCAGGCTTTGGAGCCCGGTTTTGGACTCCAAATCCCCGCCGGGCAGTTGCCGCAGCCGAATTTGCAGTTTCCTGACTTCTCGTCGCAAAATCCTTTCGCCACGCAATTGCCAGGCCTGGATGTTTTCCCCCCGCAGTTGCCACAACCGGGTATCATACCGCCACAGCTGCCACAGCTGCGTCCTCGACCCCCCCTGGTTCTTCCGCCACTTCTACCACAGCGACGTACGTAAAGCATGTTCATGTTGTAGAAATATTCATAAAGAGGCTGGTAAGTGCGTGAGCGTGGAGCTAAATAAATTGGAACCTGAATTTGCGTCCTGGATGTTTGGCACAATATACCACTAGAATACCTTAAACTGCTATGTTCAACAAAATTCATAAAAGCCAGTATTAAAAGCGGTGACAACCCTGCGAGGGCTGCGTCTGCTCCCGGCGGACTCTGATCTCATAATAGCTTTTCTCTCTCGCGGACTATTCGTCTCTTGCGTTGTTTTACATGTGTTCATTTTTTTATCGACATCTGAAATGTGCACAAGGTAAGCTTTGCGTTATCATTAACTTGATCGTATTCACAGATAACTTGCTGCTCACTGTCTAGTGGCACCACATAGTTAAGAGGAGTAAATTCGGGCGTTTTCGGAGTGAATATTTTTTCTTTCCGCTGGCTCGGGGCACGTGCGCCTAATTTGTGCTGTGTGATCAATTCGGCTTGCAATACAGGTACTTTTGCATTTATCGACAAGGCAATTCTATTGCAGGTGTTCCAAGTCCAGGGCATACATGGAAGAAGCACGACTAGAATCTACTTTTCCTTGCAAAAAGGGCGCCTAAAACTACACGGCAGACAGAGAAGAGGATGCGGACACGTGTGTGTTCCGGGTCCTCTTGTCGGTCTGCCGTGTATATTTTGGCGCCCTTTTGCTAGAATGTCGAATCAACTGGCCCACCAGTACGTGCTTAGAATGTACTTTTGCAAAATCACTGCACTCCTTTCTTCCCGTGTGCTTGAAAGTTATTGCAACATAAATAAATCAAACCGGCGAAACAGGCAGGAGTTAGTCTTTTTAGTCTCTTGGTTAATCTGAAACTATCTTTTGACATGCAGGTTGCCCAAGGCACGAAGTACCAGAGTGTCATAGCATCAGATGCGGCGAGAGAAGGTGTTCGGACCGGTTTACACTTCGCCCAAGGAGGTGTAGCCGGAGGTGTAATGTATGCGTCTGCCGCTGGCCCCGGTACAGAAATGACCGTGGACAGTGCGTTTTCGCATGGAACTGCCCCAGGCGCCAATTGTTTCCCATTCAGAAGCCCGGGCAGCGCCCTCACTTGCCGCCTGCGCAGAGCCCTAATTTTCTGCCTCCAGTGCTTGGCCAGCCACCTAGTTTAGGACCTCCGAATGTTGGCCAAACGCTGAACAGCGGCGCAAAATAGGGCGTAAACTAGGATGTACTGCCTGCACTTCCGCTAGAATGCATACACTGCAGTCTTTCATGCTGAGTCTGTTCATTGAAACAGTGTAGCAATAAAATATTTCAGTTTCCTGAACCTTGTGCAAGTTATTTTCACTCTTTCGCTTCGATCTCTTAGAGACATGGACTGCCCATTAAATCCTCGGCTGGAATATTTGCGGCGTCGAAGCTGCAGAGTTGATTTAAATCTGAATGGGAAGCGCACTCTCATCAGGTGTTAGTAGAACGTTCTTGCGGGCTAGTTGGTTCAGTTTTACCGAGCAAAAGCCCTTGGTGAGGGCCATCACCGTAAAACAGACTAGACGTTGAACCTAAAGAGATTGTGAGAGAGAAAGAGCCAAGATCACCGATGGTCACGATGACGATGCAAAAACGCAAAGGCACAACGACAGCAGAGAAGCGGACAAGGCGAGCACTAACTTTTAAGAAATGATTCATTTAAGAACACACATTGTATCAAGAGCATCGCACATGAGCTGAGCCTTTTCACTCATAGACACTGGAAGTGCTGGACGGAGCAATGACAAGGTATTGATGAAGGCCAAAAAAAAGTTATCAAAAACGATATTCTTTCTGGGTCATATGTGTTGAGAACGTATTAATGCATCGGTCGCTCTCAGCAAACTTTGCCGCTTCAAAGAGCTCGAAATCAAGCCTGACATCATGCCTACTTACTACCAAAGTGTTTCGCATCATAGGGTGATATTGGCAGTCCTAACAGAGGGGTGAAAGCTCCGAGGCCTAAGCGTAGAGAACTGGCATCCTCTATTGAGTCTACCGTTTAGACAGCGACCTGTCTGAACGCTCTCGTTCCACCGAACAAATCTTTCTTCATGCTTCCTAGTGCGACGAGATTTCTTAAAACTCTCACCATGCACTGAAGCTTCGACAGTTTGCGCGGCGCCTTGAAAAGAATGTCGACGTCCAATTTAATTGCGATTGTCTTCTGGTTGCATGACACGCGATGCACGTTAGGCATGCCAGTGATGCTCTTCGTCTTTTGTTCTTGCGTGCGCCTTTTAAATGGCCTTTTTGTGTACAGGATCAGCTTTTCCGCCCCGGGGTAGCCGGAGCGACCTAGACACTCCACTTGGCACTTGGAGGCTGAAGCTTTCTTTTGCCTTATGATGCCATGATACCAGGAGCACCCCACGAAGAAATCACGTTTCTGTGCATCTTTCTACTAACTGAGAGTGAGCGGAGTCAGATGTCAACAATGCCTGTTTAGAACGTGGCGTCTACGTCCAGCACACAGCATCTCGTATGTCTCACATTGAGAACAGAACCGCGGCTGAATTTGATGTCGATGTTGTTTTCAAGGCACCGTGCAATCTGTCGAAGCTTTGACAGGTAAATCCTAGAGGAAGTCTGGGCGTGGTAAGAAGCATCAAGATAGATTTGTTGCATACTACTAGGCCGTTATTCAGAACATCCCACTAAGCTATGGTCTGGGCGCAAGTCTACTACGGAAGGGCAGGTCCCTGTCTGAACAACAGTTTAAGAGAGTATGCCAATTTTCTAAATAATAGTTATGATTCGAATCTTCCAACCCATTGTAAGAACTACAAGTATCACCCTCTACTGCCAAACACTTCGGTAATTGGTAGGCATGAAGGAAAGGTCTAATGTGAGCGGTTTGAAGCTGAAAAGATTGCTCAGAGCGACCGATGCGTTAGTATATTCAATGCATATCTGACCCAAAAAGAATGCCGTTTTTTGATATCTTAATATTTGTCCTCCCTCCTGTGTACTTCGTCTTCAACCCTTCCACCAGTTTCTCCATCAAAGTTTAAGACAAGAGTGTTTATCGATGTAGAGGCTTAGCCCATGCTTGGTGCTGCTGCTAGGACCTGTGTTCTTCAATAAACAGCTATCGCAAACTACAACTAGTTTCGTCTACTTCACTGCTGTCGTCTTTGCATCTGCGCTTTTGCAACCTTATCACGGCCTACCAACAAGCCCAGTTTTACTACTCTTCTGAACCGATGGTCCCTTAAAGCAGCGGAGTGAATTCGAAGATATAACAAGCGTAGCAGGGGTTGCCAGAGGGTAAAGTGCATGGATGTGATGAGAAAATTTCCAGGGATATGGTGGCCGCAACTTGCACAAAGGAGGCTTAATTGGAGAGGTATGGGAGACACCTTTGCTCTGCAGTGGACGTAGTTGGCGTGATTATGGTCATGAGAAAGAGAAAAGGAGGGACGCAATAAAAAAAAATTTATAATGCCACAGGAAGCAGCATGTAAAAAAGTAATAGCGGAATTTCAAATTTAACACTTTATAGACAACGAGGCAACAAAAAGTTACTTTTGACTCTGCTTCTGATTCGATGCATTCAAACTGCTCACGCTTCTGGTCTTAGCGTTGCTTATTCCTGAGTTTTATTGTTTTCATCTGGTGAGTGGAGTCGGTATATCTCTCGGCCGCGTTGAGTTCAGATATCTTGGTGTTCTCGTCATGGCAATGTTTGAGCTCCACTTGCACGATGACATTCTGCTTTGGCTGTAGTTGACTGGTTTGTGCTCTTGATTTTTGTATGGTTTGTTCTTTTTTGTCACGGCCGGATTGTAAATGCCACTGTTTGCTTGGAATAAGTAGCTTCGCGGTTTCAGCGCCTGTCCGGGCGATTCTTTTGTGCTTTGTCTTCGTCTACTCTCGCTGACTCCTCTCGCTACGAAAAGGGGCGGCCGGGAGAAAAAGCACAGAAAAGCCGCGGCTGGACACGTGGTAGCGCACGCTTATTGTCGCTTTTCTTCAACCTATTTGAAAAACTTAAAACTTGTTTTGAGGATAGAAAAGACCCAGCTCGGTCACTCTCGGTGCAGCCTGTAACGCTCCGAATGGGGAAGGGATGATGTAGGGAGTGAAAGAATCAGAAAAAGAGGCGCCGTAATGGACGCCTCCGGAGTAGTTTGTCCACCTGAGGATCAGTAACGTGCACTGACATCGCAAAGCACACCGGACCTTCGCGCTTTCACCTCCATTGAAACGCGGACTCCTCGGCGAGGAGTCAACCCTCACAAGAGTTGTGTGCAGGCTACCAGCTGAGTGCGTAAGTACTGTTGTGGCACTGTAGTGGTCACGATAGAGTTGCTTGGTAGTCGGCGCGGCGTCCACTAAAGGGTGGGCCAGACGAAGAAAGTCGACGTTCGAGCAAACGGAAAGGGCTTTATTTACACTAATTACATGACAGTACAAAGGTGTGGCACTAGAGCCGACACCTAAAGGTTTCTTCAGATGGTCTCGTTCGAAGGACGGTGACTCGAATGCTGCGTTTCGCTCTTGCAGCTCTCTCCAACCTCCGGGCTCGCTTTTATGCCTTCGGCGGTTTACCAGAGTAGCATCAGCAAAGTAGCGCCACGTCGAAGAAACTCATTTAAGGTGAAATGTCAAAGGTCAGGACCAAAGGTCAGGGTAAAAGGGCAAGCCACCATATTGGACGCTGAAGCACCATGATGTACTTTTGGTAGACACAGCGTCTTAACTTGGTTAAACATATTATAGTGCGAAAGCATTACCAAATCGTCAAGGTTAAATTTTGGCAATGGCTCGGGCGAAACTTGGAGGTCGCCAACGTGTCGGGCACGCTCAATTATGGTGGGACATCGATTTTGGTACAAATGAGACAATGTCAGATTTGAATAGCGCCCTGGGCCGAATGTTTGGAAATGACCCAGGCCGGATTCGGAAGTCACCATCGTGTTGATCAGGGTCGATTATGGTTGGACATCGATTTTTTCCCAAATGAGCCAAGGCAAGACTTCAATGGTGGCCCGAGCCAAATGTTTGGAAATGACCCTGGTCAAATATGGAGGCCGCCATCGTGTCAGGCGCGCTCAATTACGGTTGGACATCAATTTTGGCACAAATCGTCCAAAATTGATATTCGGGAGTGGCGGGGGCAAAATTTTGGAAGTGCATCGGGATATATTCGGAGGTCATCCTGTCGGGCACGGTCAGTTATGGCTGCACATCGATTTTGGTCCAAATCAGCCAAGGTCAAGTTTCGGGGGTGGCCCGGGCCAAATTAATAAATTCTAGGCGAAATTTGGTAGGCGCCATCATGTCGGGCACCCCCAATTATGGTTGGACATCGATATTGGTGCAAATCATCATGGTCATATTTCGGGGGTGGCCCGCTACATATTTTGGCAATAGTCCATTCTAAATTTGGAGGTCATCATCGTTTCAGGTACGGTCAATTATGGTTAGTCATCTAAAGTTTAACTTACGGCTTTTGCTAAGCGGCTTATCTGTGTCAGTCAAGGTCAAGGATCGCTCCGACACGGATTTTGACTTTTTCATCAGTTCAATTCAATTCAATGTTTATTTTTTCCAGAAAGTGCCTGGAGGGTCTCCTTGGCTAAAAGCTGCTCACGCAGCTTGACTAAGGCCAAGAAGACCGTTACATAGCAGTATCAGTAAAAACACATTATAATTAAAACAGACATTTACCTCTAATTTGCAACAGTAATTACAAGTTTTGTACAAAATTCGCAGCACTGAAATTATACCAGGTAAATAACACAAGTCATACATCAAACAAAGTACACAAAAAACACATTTCAAGAAACGTGGCAAAAAAAACATTGTACAATTGATTTGCATGAAAAAAAAGCACAAGAATAGAACAGAAAAAAAAACATAAGGTGTAACAAAACACAGTATACCAAAACAAAGTATTACCAGGGGAGAGCAATTACAAAAAACAAGACCTCAAACCTCTCCTATTCAAACCTAAAGTGTGAGTATTTTTGTTTAGTATAAGTGGGAGGTTATGTGATAACGCTTGATACTTATAAAAAGTTCGGAACCGTGGGATTTCCCACAAATCTTTATTTCTGTGGGCACGTTAGCGTCGCGGCGCTGCAGTGATGCTAATGACATTAGTTGGTTTATTGTAGTAAGGGAGGAAAAGTAAAATGTTTTCAATAAAAACATCTAGTATAACTGTCTAGTATAACAATCTAGTATAACTTTCAGTTTAATTATGCTGTGACACAACAGTACTGAGTCACCACCACGGGTATTGGCTTCAGTGCGTAAACGCTGCCTAGCTATTAATCACATCAAGTGCTTCCTCGAAATGAGAAAACAAGCCCTGATCTATTTTAGAGGCAAATAACATATCGGACCTGGCTACTAGCTGTGAGGAGAATAATGGCTTGCAATTTACTTAACAATTTGATGATGTGTCTTTTCCTTTTCCTTAATATTCTACTATTCCCTCATATCATTTCAACCCTTGCGGTACTTCTGCATTAAGCCTTCACGCACAATGAATATGCACGAATCATCCCAAATTTCAGCTTTTTTGCAATACTTAACCTGTGCAACGTACTCTAAGTCAAGCATTTGTTTCAGAAGAAAAACTGCAGCAGCAGGTGTCTACTGCTCGAAGGTATCAGGAAAGCTTGCAGAAATCGAGCAGGCTTTCTTGGAAGCCACGCATGCGCATTTCTTGATGCCAATACAAACAGCTGAATTGCGCAGCGTTAGTCGTGTTCTGGTCTGCAACAATGCGGCTTCCATTTGCCTCGGCAGCAAGCGGTAGAACGAAAAAAAAAATGTATAACAGCTGTGAGCCTTGACCACAGCTACTGGCAGTTGCAAAAATTTTTGAAGGCAGTTAAATAACTGCTTTAATGACTTTTTCTAAGTACGAACGTACCTGCGAGCTTTGGTGGCACTTAAGGAAAAACGAAGTGAGCTAAATACACACCTTTAGAGCAGTAAGCTCACATGCTGGAAACCCACACGCACTTGCTCGAATAATAGCACACAAACAGAGAGGGAACGCAACATCAGTCCCACGGACAATGCTTATTGTCAGCCAGCGCTGTGGCTATTGTAATCAATGTTGAAAATAAGAGAAAGCAATGCAAGCTTCTCGGAACATCGCTGCGGATAGCAAAACGCAAAATCTCTAGGGGTACTTTTCAGCTGGCGTGTGCGCGACGCCATCGCCGGGGCGCGAAAAATGGCGAAGGTTAGCATATGGAGCCTTCTTGTGCTGGCCACAGTGTGCGTAATCTTAGGGCCAGTGAGTGCAGGGGATAATGCTTCTGCGCATGCGCATCCGACAGCCAGTGATCAAAGCGGAGCAGCGCGTTGGTTCCCGTGGCTATCGAATTGGCGTGAAAAGTGGCAAAACCTTTGGAACTCTGTATGGCCACCTACGAAATGGCGACCGCCGCGTTGGCCTTGGCAGCAGCAAACGCCACGTAAGCAAAACACTTTCATGTTGTTTCCAGAAATTTATGAGGAAAATACCCAGTGAAGACTCCCGACAAGTTAGTATTACAGCATCGAAGCAGCTTACTAATCAAGCTTTTCTACACACCTTATATAGCACCGAAATTCATCGCTGAAACGCCGTATTGTAAACCAAACAACTAGATAGATAAGGAGAAATCATTTTTAATACTTTTCCTTTCCGATGGCAGTAGTTCTCATTTATCTCCCAACATTTAACGCCGCCAGCTAGCGTCGCGCTTTCTCTTTTAGGCAATAAATGCTCATAGACCTCGCCACATAAGCTCGCAGTTGAGGGGCTTCGGAATACTTTTGAAAAAAAGAAATCATGTATACGTCAAGAATATCTGTTTTAGGTACCTAGACATTACGAAAACAAACGCAGCATAGCCAAACGTTGTTCAGGCTCACAGTGTTGAGACAAATATGTGTATATTTACCCCCTTAGCTCCTTCTTATATGACAGAACACCACTGGTAAACTCCACACGTGGCGAACCGGACGGCGCCCCGCCAGTGCTTCCCGCTGTGGTTATGGCGGACTGCGCCCAGTGTCAATGAGGGCATTTGAACTAAGCTACATGAAATAGACTTCTCGGAGAAGCGCATGACGATAACCAAACATACTGCACAGGAGTGATGCTGGTCTGGGAAAGCTTGGTGCCCTCAAGAGGCATAGGTGTCAACCTGCGAAGTAAACAAATTGGGAAAGGGCAGTCTGCTCAAAATTTGTTATACAAAAATTAACCGGGCCGGAGCTTGCTCGTATGCGTTAATTCAGTGAAAATTCTTCTTGTTTCATCGCGGGAGCTGGAAAAGCTAGATGTTCTCTCTAATAAAGGAGCAGAATGGTGAAACGGTAGCAAGCGCTTCACCGCATATGGCGTAGCGCTCATTACAGGCCCACGTACCTAGCCATACCGTGACGTATGGAACAGTTTGAAGCACTGTGAAACAGAACACCAGGTTTTCGCGTAACCGACAATTACTCCCCAAGCCCAAGTGATAAGAGAACTCTTTGTTATATTGCTTTTAAAACCGTACTGAGAGGCATGGGGGTGTTTTTGTTCATGAGGATGTAATTTATATTAAATCGACTTTAACGTGCGCAAAGAGACATTATCCGCAAAAGTACACAGATGTCGCCTCGCCGTGAGTAGCGTTTCTTGCTTTGTGTACGTGCCGGGAGATGGCGCTGCATTCTCAGAAAGCGCGACAGGAATGGCAATTGACGTCTGTCGGGTCTCGTGCTTGGTTTCTCAAGCATTATCAATCAGTCAGTCAATCAATCAATCAATCAACCAATCAATCAATCAATCAATCAATCAATCAATCAATCAATTTATCGATCGATAGATTAATGCAATTTTATTTCCTAGACAACCATGGTTGCAACTCAGGCCTAAAGGTCTTCAAAGAGCTTGACATCAAAGCCCCGAGGATCATTACATGGCAGTAGCAGACACATCAAGTGCATGCAAAAAAAAAGCTTTTTCTAGTTCAACTCACACCAAACATAAAAGGTATAGAAAAAATCCGTTTGGTCAGTTGGCTAGGCAAAAGAAAAACGCAACTGAGTTTTGTTTTTTTACTCAGTGCAACATGAAATATAGAGAACATAATCGTTTGACCATTACATCAATGAGAAACGGAAAACCTGAAAGAACACTGAAAGAAAACAGCAGCGAATGACCCACCAAAAGAGCACTCAGTCGCAGGTTTACCTGTAATACACTGGTCACTGTGTTGCAAGATATAACTGGAGCCCATAACAAGCCATTCAAAAAATGTAAGCCAGAGTAGTGCGGAAAATAAAAAAAAAGAAGCTGGTTAATTTTGTACTAAATAAGCCTTCAACTCGTTCAAGCTATAATCGACCGCGCGCGTGTATTTCTTGAGTAAAAATAAACTAATGGCCAATCATTGCAGTTTATAGTGTTTTTTTAAATTGAAATTCAATCAGTTGTACATTTTAAGGAATAATGCATTCAAACGCCATCCATGTTTCGAAGATAACATATTAAAAAGTATGCTCATTTAAAACTCATATGGAGAATGTAAACAGTCTGCCAATTAAAATGCAGCTGACATCTCTGAAAGTTCACCTTTCTGTCATTTGACGCTGCAATCCATAAATTGGTAGTCTAATTTGATTATTGTTGTGGGATAATTAAGACACAGGGCAGATAGTGAACTCGTATCGTGCGCTTGCTTTCGCCTGTCTTCCGTTGTCCTTCCCTTTTCCTGCCCGCATCTCTTCGCTCGGCTTCCACGAATGCCTTTGAAGGCTGAGTATCGCTGTCGTTTGTGCCGCCCACCCATGGTATGGCGGAAGCTCTCGGCAGCGCTCAACTTGAACCACAGCTGCTGTGCGACCACATGCCTGCTGTCTGTCCTCCTTTCCTCTCTCCCTTTTATTCCTGTCTTCCTCTTCTTCTTCTTCGGACGCTATTTCATGGAACTACGCCGCTTATTAGCCTCGGCGTGGTAGCTGCGAGTAGTCTGAAAGAATCTAACCAATAGCCATCTCTGAACAGGTTTACGCAGGAGCTGTGAGACGGAAGAGGGTGCTAGCATAAAAATGTCTACGGAAAGGGCTCGGCAACTTTCGCACGTGATCGTAGTCCCTCCGCTGCGTGTAAAAGTGTATTATTTGGCTCATGTGTTCATTATTACCCAATGCAGTGATTTAGCGTGTTGATGTGCTCTCCTCGGAAGGTGTTTCTGAGCCTCTTTAATATGAGATGGATATGTTTACTATGAACACAGACATGACCAGGATAATCGGTATGGTGGTAAAGATAATGTCTAATTTACAAGTTTTCCAAAGCTGCGCCATATGACAAATCGCACCTGCGGAAGGTCTAGATATAGGCTTCAGTGAAAATACGATTTTGGTGCATGTTCTTTCTGCTCCGTATGGCGTTGAACCAGCAGAGTAGTGAAAAAGACAGTCGAAGTACAGAAAAGCTGCCTTTTCACACAGCCAATTAAGGTTGTGTGCTGTCAACTTCTTTAATTTTAAACTTTTCTTTCACGTATTGTCGAATGCTTCAGCCCAACCGCCCCTGTACGCTTGGTGTTTTCGCAGATTTCTTGAATATTGTAGGCTACAACAGCTGATCTGAGTACAATCGTAACGCCTCCAGGAGCTTGATGATTACAAAAGAGCCTACGTCTTCAAAAATGTATTTTCATTTGTTCTTCGCAGGCTGCAAAAAGGCCAATGAGGTGTACAGGAGGTGCGCCAGCGGGAGCTGCGCTGAAGAAGTGTGCTTTCTGAGGAAGATCTTTAGCCTATGCCCCAAGAACTGTGGATATGGCTGCTACTGCATGGAGGGCTACTGCCGCAACCTTCTCAAGGAATGTGTCCAGCTGACCAATAAAGAGCGGCCTCCCATGCTGTGGAAGCGCCAGAAATTGGCCGTCTAGGCGCTCCCCAGTGTGTCCTATGTATGGCTTTCTCAGGGATAAAAGAAAACCTCTAGGACAGATACACAATATTCAGTTCTTTCACATTATGACTGAAAGTGTATGAGCCACCAGGAGATAAAATAAATATTTTCAGTGACTAGTGAATTAAATTGGATGATTCAAATTCTGCTCTCCTCTTCTGCATTAAAGGGCAGAAACGTTTATCTTCGAAGCCTCAATAAGTTTTTTATATGTTATGTATACCCTATATCAGCCATACAGCTGTGAACCCAAGACACACATATAGTCGCATAAAGTTGAAGATAAGGCATTTTGTTTAGGGAGAGGTATGTATCAATGAGCTTGAATACTTACATTTGACGCCGGAAAAGTGAGCGAACCGACAACACGTGAAAATAAGGATCTTAACTAATGATTATTTCTCTAACATAATCTCGATAACTGAGTGGTACGAATAAAGACAGCACTGTATGGAAGGCACAAAAACGGGCACATCTTGCGCTCCTCTGTGCCCTCTTTCTTAATAATAATAATAATAATAATAATAATAATAATAATAATAATAATAATAATAATAATAATAATAATAATAATAATAATAATAATAATAATAATAATAATAATAATAATAATAAGCACCTTTATTTGCAGAAAACATATTTACAATTTTAAGACAGGTCTGTCCAAGCCATGAAGGCTTGTAGGGCAGTACCCGGCAGTACTGCTGCGTCGCTGCCCTGCCAACTTTTAAGCGGCAGCACATCGTGCTAAATGTTCTGTTCGTTCCTACACGGAACGTTTGAGAGCACTGCAATCGCGGCGCGCAAGCGGGCATGTCACGTGGTATTTTTGTATTTCGCGGGCATCTGCAGTTATTGAAAAGAAGCCGATACGTAATGGATGGAAAGTTGGAAACTGTTCAGTTGGACGTTTCGCGGACCGTTCTGCAACTTTCTCATTTGACTTTTTCGCCTATCTTCATGCTTGTGATGTTGCTTAATTAGTCTCGACTAATTACGCAATCAAGCGAATAAAAAATAGTGTGAGTTGCTCTATACAATAGCCAGCAACATGCATTAGGTCGCGTCGTCTTAGAGGGCCGCGGCATATTTTTAAAGTCTGGCTAAAGTTAGCGAGGGCACCCTGTATATTTCGCTACCGCTCCACAATATTACCAGCTAGCTGGGCTTTCTATCCTACTGAACATGACTTACCCGTCGTGTGGCTGCTAATAAAGCAGACAGTTAGAGACGGCATCATTTGGCGTCTGATGTGATTGAAATTGTCGAAGTTTCAGAGTATTAATGGAAAATGGGCAAATTATTTCAGCGCTTTAATTCGATACCCTCCTTTCAATGAAAGCGCTTGGTATCAGTAAAACACGGTCATAGGTTGGGATGAAACTAACTAGCCGTTTTTTTTTTATTTTGCCTTTGTAATAATGTGGCAAAGCCTCCAACATTGTAAAAACCAGTTACCGGAGCGGTGGCCTAGTGGATGAGCATCCGCCTCAAATTCGTCAGGTGCGGGGTTCGATCCCCAGTGCCGCCGGGTACTTGCCGGTGATACAATGGGTACAAGCTTCCCCTGGCCTGGTGCTTGGTTTATTTATTCAGGGTGAAATGCTTGGGAAATGGGTCTTTGACCCAACCTTAAGCAAACGAAAATACCTTGTGCCATAGCGCTCTTTCGCCGCAGATGCCCTTGCGCCATTAAAACTCGATATCATCATCATCATCATCATCAACAACAACATTTTCAAACCACACTAACACTTTCACGAAACCTGAGCCAGAGAATAGTTGAGACATTTTGGTTTAATAGCCTGAGTGAAAGGGATATATGCGCCATTAGCTTGTGTGTTCACGTGCCACTATGGCATGCGTACCCACTGACCGAATTCCTTAACACTCTTGAACTTCTGCTTGCGGTCGCAGACCGCGTTCGTTTAGAAGCAACTAGTGGGAAAATTTTTTGGGATCTGGTATTTGTTGAGAAGTTCATTCTTTACTAGTTTCTTGCTTTCACTTCTTCGTTCTCTATTTCTCTCCGTCATTTCAGTAATCCTTCACATTGTTTTAAAGGCAATTCAGGGTAACATCTCGTCCACTAATTCCACCAAACCTACTTTCATATCATCGGAGCGTGAAGTGCATGTTTCCACGAAATAACTCGAATCAGGCCAATGCAACAAAATCGCTGTGTATTCCTGCCGATGGTTCCGAAAATGTTTTAGATAGAAGACAAGCCGCAGAACACATAACACTTTTCATTCCGTATTTTAATACTTTAATACCTCAGAGAACGCACAAAGAAAACATGCTTGCTCCCACAAACGATGTAGTTAAAAGAATTATGTTGTTCAAAGGTCACCTGATGTAAAGCTAACTAAACCCAACCGACTTACTTTGTTCAAACTTACCAGAAGATCTAGGAGCTGTGTCGACAAGCTTAAAGAAAACAACACTCATTGTTTATCACTACTATTGTAGGCCGTGTCCACTGCTGCTCCGGTCCTTTTGTTAAGTTAATGCCCATGCAAATACGGCTTTTAAGGCAGATAGGAAAAGCCAAAGAAGCCTCCTAGCAACGACGATGCCATTGTGCACACGACACTTTAAACATCGGTCAAAAGTGAAACAACTGGTTAGAGACCAATGGTATTGAAGGTTGTGTAAAAGAGAAAAGGCTTTGTTCAGTGCATAGACTTTGGCATACAGCATATAAACTCCGAACCTGTTCCATTTTAATTCATTTAAAGATGGCAAACCTAGCCTCTCTCGGCTTGCTGGCACTGGGGGTAGTGCTGTGTGCCCTACTGCTGGAGGTAGGAGCGCAGCAAGGCGATAAGGCTACTGGTACTGAAGTTCTCAGCAATTACTTGTGGCGTCCCGGACGAGGTATGTATATGCTTCTGTCTTCAAGCTGTATACATCAATGACCAAAATAAGTTGAAACTCGATGAAAAAAATTACAGCCTCTACGGTAGCCGGGAGTTCCTGCTGCCATGAGACACGTTCCACGAATGGTCAAAAAACTTGCTATTCGCACTAAATGAAAGTGTTGCAACGAACCATACTTAAATATGCCCGTATGCCCTACGCTTGCAGATCGATTGGCGTCTGTAGTCGTAGTATGTATGCTGTGTTTATGCTGTGTCTATGTAGCATCTGTATGTATGCTGTACGTAGCCACCGCGGTGGCTCAGTGGTTATGGCCCTCGGCCTTTGACCCGAAAGACGCGGGTTCGAATCCGGCCGTGGCAGTCGAATTTCAATGGAACAGAAATGCTGGAGGCCCGTGTACTGTGAGATGTCAGTGCACGTTAACAAACCCAGGTGGTCGAACGTTCCGGTACCCTCCACAACAACGTCTCTCATAACCTGAGTCCATTTGGGACGTTAAACTCCCATAAACCCACAAACCAATAAATCCATTGGAACACAGAGTCCGTGCACGATAAGCGGAATGTACTTAAGGCGGTATCGTTTTCTCAAATTACGCTAGTGATATTCATTTGCTTTCCGTATGGCTCCCTTAAAACGCGCATGACGCCACGCAGCAGACTTGAGGTTTGTTATCTGGTTTGAACAGATTAGAGAAGTTTCTTTGAGGGAAACAAGAGATGTACGGAATTATTGCAATTGCCGTATGGAACGCTTCACCACTGATACCATGGCATGTTTACGTCCATGTTTCGTCCTTTTCTTTTTGGGACTTTAAGATGCGTCCGGGCCCTTTCTGCTGGCACAGGACCATATAACGCTGTCGCTGCTGATTATTTCAGCGCGTTGCCTAGCGTTGCATTTCATGACTTGGAGATGCTGATGAACTCTGGGGTCATCCAGACGCATTGACCAGCTGCAGCGCTTACCGCTGAACAGTGGACTGGCAAAACACCCGTCACAAGCAAGCAGGGTGACATCATGTTCTTGATGATAATTGTATCCATATGCCCTTCCATTTCGTGTCAGTATGCAGGCATCACCTCTGTCGTTTTCATACAGTAATTTAAAGCATCAGTCAGGCGCCCCAATCTCGGAGCAGTGGTATAACCTACTTTTAGTGATAGTGATGGTATGGTGGGGGTTTGCCGGCGTTGGATTTTAACGGGTCGACGTACACGTGTCCTAACTCTGGATTCTGGGAAAAAAGGTAGCGGCAAATAATAAAACAAAACGAATTGACATGCCTCGTACCCAAAAAAGCAGTCATTTCGACCTTGTCGAGATTTCTGGAAGCTGTGTTTTCCACGCGACGTAGAGACTTTTAGTTGGATACCTAAGAAAGCAATTTCTCAGGGCTTTAAATATCTCGGTTTTGACAAAATATGCATACGGCGTTGATTATTAGATTTCTCCAGCTATTCTTAACCTGGAGGCACTCTCGCTGGTTTTGTAATACGTCTCTCTACCTGCACTGTTTATGCTCGTATATGCACTCACACGCATTTGCACTTCAGCTGGCAGTATATTTAAAGCATTCTATTCTATTGAAGAAGTGCATACCATTGTCTTTGAATTCAGACTTTGCCTTGCTGCGGAGTTCTGCCATATAACCAATACAGAGGCTACGGCAGGCCCGGCAAAATGTCATATGCAGTCATTGAGGACAAATAAATATTTATTATCATTATTATTATGTCTGCGCTATACCGGCTTTCAGAACCCCTTGTTTAAAGAAAAATCCAGGGATATCCGACCATGAACTTGCTTCCTGCTTTGAGGATATGTTTACATGCAGACATCTGAACGACACATCTTAAGAATGAAATGCTCTTTGTTCACGTCTGCTTGAAACGAACGTCCGAATCAGAAGCTGATAATCCTCGAAAACGGTGGTGAAAATATCTAAACTTTTTTGAAGCTTTTCGGCCGAACGTGATCCAGGACGAAGTAACCTTCACCAAAGAGCGGATCTTGAACTGGGGATGGAGCAAACGAATAAACTTCGCTTCCTGTGGCCTTACACCGCTTGGCTGTTTTTGTCCTAAAAATAGTGTTATTATTGTGAATTAACGTTCTCTGCTAATGAACTATTTATAAAGTGTTTTTAAAGCAATATAAAATCGATTTCCAAACAAAATACGTATAGGCAGCAAAGCCCACGAACTCCAACTGAACCAATAAAACTGTCTTTAGGAAGTATGCCACATCCACCTCAGAACAACACACTCAGCCAACAAAGCACGAGAACAGAGGATGTCTAGTACTTTTTCAATATATTAGACTGCAGAAAGCTGTCATTATACTCAGTAAAATTCATTTATTACACAACTTTTGCTCAAGTACAGCTCTGCGCAGCGTTCTATCTTTAACATTGACGAAGAGTTGCTTAGGAATTTCTGGTACACCACGAAACGAGCATATCGTCAAAGTCAGAAAAATTCTCTTACTGTACAGCTATGTACTAGCTCACAGTGTCTCAGTGTGTAGCTTATACCAGGTGTTTCATGGAAAGACTAATTGTCAAAAACAGGTTCTCTTAGGTAAAATTATGGCTTTTCTAGCTCTGTTACGAGTGTTGGCGGACAACATGAAAATCGGTGAATTGTTTTAAGTACTAAGCTGGTCACATCATCATCAGCAGCCTGACTACACCCACAGCAGGGCAAATGCCAATCCCATGTCCTTCCAATTAAACCTGTCCTTCACCAGCTATGCCCACCGTATCCCTGCAAACTTCTTAATCTCATCCGCCCACCTAAATTTCTGCCGCCCCCTGCTACGATTGCCTTTTTTTTTCAAATCCGCTTTGACATTCTTAAGGACCGTCGATTATATTTCCTTCGCATTACATGCATGCCCTGCCCAAGCCCATTTCTTCCTCTTGATTTCGAATAGGATGTCATTAACCCGCGTTTGTTCTCTCATCCATTCTGCCCGCTTCCGCCTCTTAACGTTCCACGTATCATTCTTCTTTCCATAGCTCAATGCGTTGTCCTTAACTTAAGCTGAACCATCTTCGTCAGCTTCCATGTTTATGCACCATAGACGAGTACCGGTAAGATACAACTGTTATATGCTTTTCTCTTGAGCGATATTGGTAGCCTTCTATTCATGATCCGAGAGAACCTGCGAAATGCGCTCCACCCCATTCTCATTCTTCTAATTATTTCCCTGTCATAATCCGGATCAGCAGTCACTACTTGCCCCTAAGTCCACGCATTCCCTTACCACTTCCAGTACCCCCTGGTCGCATTCGTAGCCGGTCATTACTAATAGCCATATCAGTCTCCAGGTTTTCGAAAACGCGATTACCCAATTACCCTTGGCGCTGTAGCTCGAAAAAATTTGTTTTTGTTCTTTTTTTAGTAATTACGTGCACTGGAA
>JARKHS020000112.1:0-52500 GCA_030143305.2 Amblyomma americanum
TTTTTCTTATTTGTACAACATGTCTTCCGCAAATCATATTCATGTCACACTCAACTAAAACCTATCACAGATAGCTTACAACATATACTCGAGAAGTCATCAGACGCTGATTGCATCTGTGCAGAGTTTCCAAAAGCATTTGGTAAAGTTTGCCGTCATTTCCTTCTTCATAATTTATGTCACTCAAACATTGAAAATAAATTGTTCCAATTTATTGATTGCCTTCTCATTAATCATATTCGATTTATCTCCACTTGCGGTTTCAACTCATCATTTGTTAATGCACTTTCTGGTGTTCCACAAGGTTATGCTCTCGGACCATTACTGTTCCTAACTTATATCAGTGATCTTCCTTGTCATGTGCCATATAACAAATATTTATAAGCCGATGACTCATTTTTCGCGAGATCGAAAACGACAATAATATCAACAACCTACAGCTCGACCATGAAAGCCGCTATCGCGTTATAACTTCATGCGTAGGGTTTGTGTGTAGTTATGCGCGAGTACTCCGGCTTCCCGCATTTAGTGAACGCCCAATGTGCACATTTCTCACTGAGTAGCATCTCATAAGCTGAGCTCAGAGATCCGTCACTGGCACAGGCGCCCACACATTCGCAGGAGACACAGCTCGGTAGAGACGTGCTACTATACCTTTCGCTCTGCAGTATGGTCACGTGAGAATGACTACCGTTGAGCGGAATCCAGTCGTTGCTTTAGATAGGATGCAGAACCTACGCGCAAGTTAGTTATGCAATAATTACTTCCCGCCGAGGAGTCCCTTGCGGCTTTTGCTATGAGAAAGCCGCATACGAGCGAAATTACTGCATGGGCAGGCAACTATATTACGTAGGGCGAACTGTGCATTGCTCTACTAAGCTCTACAACAGCCGCGCTCCGTCAGATAACGTTGACAAGCACTTCTGCCACCGATCCTGGCTCTGCACTTTTGTAGCGAGAGCTGCACGGGGCTAACAGTCGAGCATTTCGCGGTGAGAGGCAAGCGTAGATGGGGGCGGCAGAAGGTTAGGTGGGCGGATGAGATAAGTTTGCAGGCGTGGGTTCAGCTGGCAAAGGACAGGGTTAACTGGAGAGACATGGGAGAAGCCTTGGCCCTGCAATGGGCGTGGTCAGGAGGACGACGACGACACCGAAGGTTGCCAGGAATGCCTTTATTCCATCTCGGCAGCCGAGCAGGAAAGAGCGACGCGGCGCTCTGCCGGGGCGCTTAAACAGCCCGCGATATCAGCGTTTTTCATACGCGTCATGATGAACAAGAAATCAGCAATACGTTCCCTGCGACAGAGGATGTTATCACCGGAGGAACATAACAATCGTCTATCATTTTGCACACACGGACGCTGCAAAATGCGAAATATGAAGAGCAGTGTCCGTCGCAGACACGAACACAGCTCCTTATATTGTTGCATTTTACTTTATAATATTTTTCTTCTCATTTTTGTTGTATCCTAAGTATATTTCGATATTGTTTGATCTTTTTTAACCACAGACAGCCAAGGCCTCCCTTTCACCAAGTCTACAGAATGTACGTGGGGGTCGAGCGTTGGTCCAAGTGGCAACGGTTCGAGTGCCGGCTCTATCATTTATCTTTTGAGCGCAGTTTTTCTTTGCATTGCGTTTCTTTCACCAGAGGCACTAAGTAATGGTGGTAATGAAATTACAGCCTTGTTTAACAATGAAGAATCATGTAGCGACATCATCACTGTTGTACATTGTGATCTTTGCGGGGTGATTGAATTACCGGCGCCATGTCATGCTTTTCTGGCATCATGACCATCTCTAAGAATCTTGATTACTCGACATTAGAATAAATAATTAGCTGTGGTTTAACTAAAATGACAAAGGAAATGAAAATTGGTTTTTGGGGAAAGGAAATGGTGCTCTATCAGCCTCACCTATCGGCCGAATCCTGAACCAAGACGTAAGGGAAGGGCTAAAGTAGGGAGTGGTGTTGGTGGTAGTGGTTTTTTATTAAAATAATAGAAAAAAGGAAGGCAAAGATTTTTGCTAGCCCCGGCATCTGCCATGAATACTAAAGCACCTGACAGTTGGGGCAGCAGAAATAAAGGATTGCAGGCAGAATGGAGAAATTAAATGGAAGAGGTGAGGGTACAGGAAGACAGGATAGGGGAGAATACATATACAAACTGTTTACGCAATAAGAATTGTGTTCAGGTTGTGCGTGTGATTAGTTCATTTTAGAGGAATTAAAACACACGCGCACAGCACTGTGTTGGCTACAACTGGAGCGGGGCGTCCAGTTATTAATCGTTCAAAGTAGAACTCGCGGAGCGTTCGGTCACTGCGTGTAACTACCTGACGGAGAACAGACGGGACGTCAAGCCCTTGTGTTCTAGGAATGCACAGAGGCTCACCTAAGTTCGCTCACAAGTGCGCGCACTGCTCTGCGGCCACAATAGCGTCTTGATGGAGTCTGGTAGTATGCACTGCGCCCTATAAGCCGCAAGCATATCGCGACGAGCATCGGCGAACGCGGCACAGTGAAGGAGCAGGTGTTCTAGTGTTTCCACTGCACCGTATCCGTCACACACATCACTCGTCGCGATTCCGTGACGCTTCCGTCGTTCCCCGGGCCACACGCAGCCAATGCGCGCGCGGAGGATCATTACACGTTGTCACCGTGTAAGTGCGCGACAGCCGGTGACACTGTCGATGCGCTCACCTCCCGCGATGCGTGGGTCGGGGTGCTGCTTTCGGAGATGGTCGTGGATGGCCGCACGCACGTCCTCCAGCGCAAGGGGAGATCGCTGGCAGGCAGTTGGTGTGCATCGTTAACGAGGCCGTCAGTTTCTTCGTTGCCGGCGATGCCGCAGTGGCCGGGCACCCACTGGGCACGCACGGCACATCCTCTCTGCGCGAGCGAATTTCCCGCACTAGTCGGCTACCGCGGCCGTTAGATTGCAGACGGCTGAGGGCGGCGTGGGAGTCGCACAGCAGAGCACTCCTGGGCGGCGGAGGGCCGAGGGTGAGCAGCAGGTCCAGCCCGAGCCGGATCCCCATCAACTCCGCCGTGGTGGAGGAGCCCAGGAAGGTTGCGTGTTGCTGGCTGTGCAGTCGCAGGGAGGGGATGGTAGCCGCCGCTGCAAGGGAGCAGCTGTCGCGGGCCACTGAGCCGTCGGTGCACACGAGGAGGTGGTCCTGGAGCTCCTTGTGTATGACGGCTCTGGCCAGCTGTTGCACAGCACAGAGGGGTGCGCTCCGCTTTCCCGCAATGCCGACGATCTCTCGCCGTACCTCCGAGGCAGCAGGCCAGGGCGCGCAGGAGCCGTTGGGGAGGTGGGCCTTGTGTCAATTGGTCATACTCGAGCAGCGACGCGCCCATTCGTGAGCGCGGATGCGAGCGCATACGCTGCAGCAGCGAGATGCCGTCTGGTGCGCGGTGAAGCCGGTCGATGTGATTCAGAAAATAATTGAAAATAATTGGCGAAAATAATTGGTGAAAATAATTGGCGCTGTATCTGTCTCATATATCGTTGGACACCTGAACCACGTCTTAAGGGAGGGGATAAAGAAGGGAGTGAAAGATGAAAGAAAGAGGCACCAAAGTGGAGGGCTCCGGAATAATTTCGACTACCTGGGGATCTTTCACGTGCACTGAAATCATACAGCACACGGGCGTCTAAGCACACCGCCTCCATCGAAACGCAGCCGCCGCGATAGAGTTCGAACCCGGGAACCCCGAATTAATAGCCGAGCGCCTCGGCGGATATTAAATGACAATAAAAAGACGCCCGTGTTTTCCGCGCTGTCAGTGCACGTTCAAGGTTGCCCCCAACATAAGGGTTGCGGAATTCGAGCCTATCACCTCCGAAGACCTGGCCAAGCAAATCATCGCCACAGGCCGGGCTGCCAGCGTCATAAGCCTCCGGGACATGAACGTTTAAGGGCAGTGGAGCCGTTGGGGGCCCAAGGACCTGCGTATCCTAAACTCCCGTGTCCATTAAAGTTTTCACAACCACCATGCACGTAGCCACAAGAGAGAGAGAGAGAGACGTTAAAGATCCCAAGGTGGCCGAAATTATTCCGGAGCCCTTCACTACGGCACCTCTTTCTTCCTTTCTTCCCTCAGTTCCTCCTTGCTCCCTACCCTTACGGCGCGGTTAGCGTATTCGCCGAGATGCGAGACCATTGCTGCGCCATTTTAGCGCGCCAGCGTTAAGGAGCTCGTGTCGCAGAAAAGACGGTGTCGTCGGCGTCGGCCGTGAGCGAAAAATCCCTCCTCCTCCTCCTCCTACTCGCAATGTACGCCACCACCCCACCCGATGGCGCGCGACGGCAGCGCAAGGAAAGGAAGGGACGCCTGTCACATATTTCGGTTGGCTAACAAGACTGCGCCGCAAGAGAAGGAAAATGAAATTAAAATTGGTTTTAAGGAAAGGAAGTGAGGCGTGTCTCCCATATCCCTGTGGTCTACCCGGACCGCGCCGTGAGAAAAGGGAAATGAAATGAAAATTGATTTTAAGGAAAGGAAGTGAACGGTTCGTACATAGCTCTCGTTCGGGCGCAGTGGGGCCGTGTGGGCACGCAGGAATCACGCGGTGAGCGGCGAACAACGCAGCGCATATCGAAAGCGCGTTCAAAACGAAGCTTGCTGCTTGCTGCCCGTTCGTTCGGCGCGGAAGCTATGGGATGTCACTGCACGTTAAGGTCCCCAGGTGGTCGAAATTATTCTGGAGACCTCAAATACGGCACCCCTTTCTTGCTTTCTTCTTTCACTCAGTCCTTTATCCCCTTACGACTTGGTTCGGGTGCCGAGCGAGATATGCGAAACAGTTTTTGCGCCATTTCCTTTCTTCGGAGGTTGGTTTTGGTGGGGACAGTAAATGGCGCAGTATCTGTTTTACATTTCAACGGACACCTCAACCGGACCATAAGTGAAGAGATAAAGGAAAGACTAAGAGAAGAAAGGAAGAAAGAAATGCCGTAGTGGAGGGCTCCGGAATAATTTCGACCAGTTGTGGATCTTTAACGTCGCACAACACGGGCGCCTTAGCGTTTCAAATGCATCGAAACGCGGCCACCGCGGTCGGGTTTGCACCCGGGTACTCCTTTCTCCGAAAACAATTTTGCAGTGTAATATAACGGGTCTTCTATTTCATTTAAAATTCTTCGAAAACACAAGAAAATAGCCGCGGAGCGTCCCCTTCATGGTTGGGTTCCTGGCCATTTAAATGTGAAGCACATTGTGAAGCGCTTCTCTCACACCATTAAACCTATTGTTTAATTAGGCTTCTGACCCTATATGACTTTTTTTGGTGGATTGAATAAAACACGGTGTATAATGGACGAATTATCAGGTCTGTGAGTGGTTGCATGTATGTATATGTTTTCTTTAAGGCGAACTTGTCCTCAATAATTTTTTATTACTTTCTCACCACCTGGAGCGTGGAATTTCGCCTGTGGTGGCGACATCTTGAAGAGGGGACACCCTGTGGGACATCGAATCGTTGCGTACTACTTTACGCATCTGATCCACGGGGGCACAACTCGCCGTCTTCCCAGGCCTGCGTACCGGGTCGGGGAGAAAGGCGCCATTTTGCTTATGGAAATAAAAGTTGTTTCAATCATCAATCAAAATCACACACTCTGTTCAAGACAGAAACGTGATTTAGTTTTCACGATGCGTTTTTAGTGGGAAAACCACGTCTTCTTGCATATATAAGCATTTTAAATTAAACAAAATGCAGAGTATTTAAATGGTTGATGTTGGAACCAAATTCTCACTACAGAAATAGATGATCCCTATTAAGGGTAACTGTTACTAGAAAGAAATATTAGGAAACTAGGTCCGGCTTGCGCGAATAAAATGCCTTATTCCAACAGTAATCTTATCCGTGGTCTGAAACCTCTCTCGGTTTTGTGAGAAGGAAAGACGCATATCTGATTCTCTTGGCTGGCGGACACCTCAAGCGCACTACAAACGCCGAAATCTTGGCAACTCAGCTTTTTTGTAAGCGTTCGTGGCACGCTTGATGCAACATCGACAAAGTGAACCAATCCGCCTTTACTTTACTCAAAACCGATTGAAGTTTTAGACCCAAAATAAGATTAGTCTGGGAATAGAGCGTCTTAATTGCTTCGAGCAGGCACCTTACTGTCGTTGTTGTTCCCTTGGAAGCCATGGTGCATACCCACGATGGGGGATGGGCAGGATTTGGTGCAGATCCATAGAGGAGAAAAAGTCATCCAGGTTGATCTTATGCGACTCATAAATAAAAATTGAAGAATCTGGCAAACTACCCGCCGCGGTGGCTCACTCGTTAGGACGCTCGGCTACTTAGCCGGACTACCCGGGCTCTAACCCGACCACAGCGACAGCGTTTCGATAGAGGCGAAACGCAAAGGCGCCCGTGTGCTGTGCGTTGTCAGATTAAGATCCCCAGGTGGTCGAAATTATTCCTAGGCCTTCCTTTACGGCACCTCTTTCTTCCTTTCTTCCTTCCCTCCCTCTTTTATACTATCCCTTACGGCGGTGTTCCGGTCTCCGCCGCGATGTCAGACATTACGTCCATTTCCTTTCCCCCAATAATAAGAATAATTGGTTTTAGGGGGAAAGGAAATGGCACAGTAACTGTCTCATATATCTTTGGACACCTCAACCGCGCCGTAAGGGAAGGGATAAAGGAGGGAGTGAAAGAAGAAAGGAATAAAGAGGTGCCGTAGTGAAGCCCATTTCGTTTCCCCCAAAATCAATTTTCAATTTAAATTTATCTGGGAAAACCAATAACAAATTTTGAGAGGTTTGAGGAGATTGGTATGAAAATTGAGGAAACAAAGAGGTGAGGGTTAAAATAAATTCTTCACTTCGTAGTGTTGGTTGTTTTAGTTCTTGTTTCAGTTTAGTGGATTGCCTTGTCTTCGTAGGTGTGTACTTTGTAATTGACTTATATAAGAGTCACGTGACTAAAGGGTATAAATATCGGTGTCCTCGTCTCGCAACGCGTCCTTCGTATACCACTTGCAAAATGAGCCCCCTCGCCGTGTGTTCAGAGACTTCTGCCTCCACCGCACTGACTAGTTAGGCCTGCGTCCCCAGATTTATAATTAGGTCGTATGGTACAAGCCGTTGCAAAATAATCGCAACTAGTATTCCTCGGGTCCGTATGCTTCGGGTGCCACTTCAAGCTTCGTCGGAACAACTCCCACAGCAAATGTGAGCCCTTCACTTCATTTTCCTTTGTCGACTAGACTGAGCAGGGATTAGAATGATGCAATACAGGGATGATCCGTTACAAGTAATTTGCTTATTTTCTCGGAGTCTCTTATTCTTTTTCAAGCGTTCCATCTTGCGTTGGAAGGCATCGTTCCTACTCGGTGGTAACCGCGGTGCGAAGGCATGACTTCGAAATCCATGAACATCGATGAGTAGAGCCGATGTGCACCATGAATTCCATCAAGGACTAAGAGGATATACAAATGCTAATGTCTAGCTACAAGTATTTTTAATGGAAACCCCGAAATTAATGTCGAGTGGTTCGTTTCAATAGCCAGCGTCCGTGGACACGTTTACTTCACGACGCACAACATGGTGTCTCCTGAGAACGGGCATGCGAGATCTCAGTTATTCAATCCATACGCATCGACAGAAATTACAGCTGAGCGGCCTTAATTCGAGGCATAATGGAGGAAAAATTAGAAGGATAGGGCCACGCACAGAATAGTTTTGTGGGGAACCAAAAAAGAATTTTGTTATATTAAGCGGCAAGTGATCGACGAAGCGTCCACTCCCCGACGGGGATTGAGCGCATGGCGGCAACGGTCAGACGCGAGGCCTAACAGAACCAAGGCCGTTCTACGCTGCGTAATACACTCGGAAGCTCAGCGTTCATAAAACCAGTGACTTTCAGTTTTCTTTTTTTCTTCAAGGAATACTCCAGAGTTTTCTAGAAATGTCTCAGTACGCGGTAATACCGGAATACCACATCAGCCGCCACCGGCGTTCTTACTGAGGCCGCGATAGCCTTAGGTCCCGGTTTCTCATTAGTTGGTACCAAATGTCCCTACATGGAGGGTCACGACTGCCAGCAGAGCACAAAGGTGCACTCATTTATCCCCTCGATGATTATGGCGGTGTTATTATGCAGGAAAAGCTATTCAGCCACCTTTAATTTATTCAGTCTTCAGTTTAGTAGTGGATTGTCTTCTCTTTTTAGGTGTGCACTTTTCAAATTGGCTTCTATTTTTTTCAGTTTTACTTTGTTTTTAATTTCTTTTTTTCTGTGTTATGTTTCTGCGTTTATTTTTATATTTCTTACGGGCACTGGAGCCAGAATCGCGTCCGATGTTGCTAGCAGAGGCTTGTGGCCTATGCTGGCGTAAGGGTTCTTTCTTCTATCCCTCGACCAGTGAGCTTTGTCTCCCTCGCTCCCTTCGAGGGCTTTGGCCCCCACCAAACCTTTTTTTTTTGCTTCGATAAAACTTATTCCAGGAAAGGCATGGGAGTTAGCCTGAGCTTGACGCGAGCAGGCGAAAGGGATGGAGTGGAACACTAGGCCACATGCAATCCCGACGTATGGCGTTCATCCCCACCACTCGGCACACTTCAGCGTCAACTCGAGAACATATTCCGTAGTAGACGCTCCCCAAACCGATCTTCAAAAATTTCTGAGGGAACTTCTCTGCTTACGTGCGTCTGCCAAAGCATGGAACTTTGTAGAATGCGGGTTTACTTCCGCGACACCTGTACCCACTGTTTTTTTTCTGTTTTAATTACTTTTGTTTTAACTTTTATTTTGTCCTGTGTTATGTTTTTGTGTTTATTTTTATATATTTTTTCCCTGATTTGGTTAACGTCTGCCTGACTGTACTTCGCTGTATTCGTTGCTTCCCTCTATTCCAAGCCGTAACCATTAGATGTCAGAAATTTATTACCCCCTTACTCCCGTCTTCGTTTCCATCCAGTTTTTATTTCTTTACTTCTTTTGCATTCATTATATTTTTGGTGTTGGTTTTGTTTTTTATTTATTATTTTATTTTTGTGCTTTTTAAATTTACAATATATTTGATTTCGTTTTGTTCATTGCATTTTTGTTCATTTGTTTGCTCTCTTTATTCCGAGCCGTGACCGTTAGATAAATGTAAGATATTTATAAACCCCCTTACTCCCGTCTTCCTGTCTATTGCGTTTTTTGATTTTTTAATTTCTTTTTGCGTTCGTGATATTTTTGTTCTGGTTGTTGTTTTTATTTATAATTTTATTTTTGTTGTTTTCAACTTTTCAGTTTATTTGATTTCGTTTCGTTCATTGCATTTTTCTTTATTTGTTTGTTCTCTTTATTCCAAGCCGTGACCGTTAGATAGATGTAAGATATTTATAAACCCCCTTACTCCCGTCTTCCTGTCTATTCCGTTTTTGATTTTTTTATTTCTTGGAGTTCGTTATATTTTTGTTCTGGTTGTTGTTTTTATTTATAATATTATATTTGTTCTTTCTAACTTTCCAGTTTATTTGATTTCGTTCGTTCATTGCATTTTAGTTGTTTGTTTTAAGTCTGCTTGCGGGCAGCAATGTCAAAGCATGGAACTTTCTAGAATGCGGGTTTTTTTCCATGACGCCTGCAGGCATTTTTTCCCGTCCTTATTTTTCTTTCTTAATTCATTTTTTCCGTTAATTACATTTCATTTTCTTGCTTTAATTCTTTTTTGTTTTTGCTGTTTTAGTTTTGATGACGTCTTTTGATTGACAGGTGAGATGGACACTACCTGCTAATGGACACATCCGGCACACTTCCTGCTAACGAGCACTTCCGCCGGACCATGAACCATTACAGGGTTGCACCTAAAAAATGCGGAGCAAGTGTCTTCTGGAGGACATCGGTGGTGCTGTTGAGGACTTCGGCCAGTTGGAGACTACTGGACCTTGGCGGTCTGGAGGATAGAGCGTCGGCATTCGGAACCACAAGACCACCAGAGGAACTCGGGATTCTTGATGACCACTGGACGGAACCTCGGCGCACTGGGTCACACGGGGCAGCCGCAACTTCGGGTCGGGGCCTCGTACCTGAGGATGCCTTCTTGCCGAAGGACTTCGGAGCCATACAAAAAGCGGCCACTACCTACCTCCGTCAGCTGCCGCCACAATTGCGAGTGGACATGTCATCACATTAGGTGAGCATTGGCGATCACTACCGAAAGGGCTACCGCGATCACACGCACAAATGGGTTTAGGCTTGTTCACAGGATGTGCTCAACATGGCCCTCTTAGCCAGTCATTGCTACCTGTCGTCGGTTACAAATAGGTCGGTGCCTATTATTCACTGAGGACGTTCATACAATATGAGGTAATACAGTCCCATGTATTGTTTTGTACAGATTGGTCACGCAGGCATTTTCACTGGCTTCAAACTGGGCTCCTGGTTATTATGCATCGAGTTTCTGCCTCTTCGTGAATTAACTCGAGCAGCAACACGCACTTCCTGTTGGTAGTGTCCGTCAAGCTGTAGTTTCCATTAGATTCGCGTAGCTACTAATTCTACTTTTATTTGCAGTTGTGTACAGCACTAGCATTTTCATGAATTCGCTGCAGCAGCGTCGAGCTTGCTGCTTTGCCGATGGAGCTGCTCTTATCGATTTTATTCGTGAAAGCGACAAGCATCACGCGCAGATATGTCTACCGCGATCAAAGGACGAATACTACCTACATAAAATTCCACAGTTCTGGCAGGAGTGACGTAGGCTACGTCATCAAATGGAGTATAAAAAAATTAGCTACAGTTCCACTACTGCTGAACCTGATTAGAGAGCGTGTATCGTTCAACTACACGCGGCTTCGGGCGTCTAGAACGTTGAGTGCTTTCCGCACACTGGGTAGCGAGTGCGCCCACCCTGCCACCCTAGCAGGTGCCAGTTAAACTAATGATTAACAACGAGAGGTTGGTTACCCAATAAACGCTGCGGCCCATTTGCTGCAGTGTCGCGTGTCTGCCACAATGTTGCCAGCGCAGATGCATGTAGCCCACACCCCTCTCACCACCGCCACATGCCTCAAAGCGCGATTGAGGTGTCCACTTTCACAGGGATACAGTTATGCGCAATAATCGTAGTCTAGAACGCTGTCAACGCCAACGGCAATGAGCCCAATGCGCCGGCGGTCTCTAGCCTCAATGCCGCGTTTCTGCTACCACGTAGTGAATGCCAACGCATGCAGCGCACATCTGCCACTACTGCCACGCGGGTTAAAGCGCGACTGAGGTGTCCACTGTCCCAGGGGGCCAGTTGTGCGCCTTTCCATTGCTTTCGAAGAAAATTGTACATTGGCATTGATAACTAGGTTTGAGGGAAGGAAATGGCGCAGTAAATGTCTCACATATATCGGTGGACACCCGAACAGCGCCGTAAGGAAGGGATAAACGTGTTTGGGCTCAAAATTGTTCAAGGTCACTCTCCGGCCACGCGTCTACTGCTTTACCTAGCGTAGGGAAGCTTTTCGGATTAAAAGCGCCCTCACCTGTATCAGAGATTCAGTGGGTAAGCTTTCACAGCTCGTCATTCCTTTTCCCCGCCCCGTAGAGCTCGGAAGAAATATGGAAGAAAAATGGAATCCGTACACACACGCAATGTGTTGCTCCAACGAGTTTACTGTTTCCCGTTTATTGCGACCGTCCGTTCGCTGTATCTTACATAAAAAATCTGGACAAAAGCATTTTTAAGCGGGAAAACCGTTCGAGAAGGCATTTTTTCATATGTAAGATTTTGCTATAACAATATATCCAGAGGTCTCCCTACGTTGGTGTTGAATTTTTCTCCTATTGACGATTTTGCTACACTACTACTACTACTACTAATAATAATAATAATAGGATTTTCGGGAAAGGAGATGGCGCAGTATCTGTCTCGTATATCGTTCGACACCTGAGCCACGCGGTAAGGGAAGGGATAAAGGAGGGAGTGAAAGAATAAAGATGTGCCGTAGTGGAGGGCTCCGGAATAATTTCGACCACCTGGGGATCTTTAACGTGCACTGACATCGCACAGCACACGGGCGCCTTAGCGTTTTGCCTCCATAAAGACGCAGCAGCCGCGGTCGGGTTCGAACCCGGGAACTCAGGATCAGTAGCCGAGCACCTAACCACTGAGCCACCGCGGCGGGTATTTTGCTGTCGTCAAAGCATGCTTTAAAGGTTTCGCTACATGTCAAAAGACTGGACTATTACCTTAAATATTTTGGTAAGAGGATCTTAGAATTTTCAAATTTTCAAATCTTTTCTTCGAATATGCTGAAAATTTGCTAACTTGCAAGCTAGTTAACTAATGTTATGTTATCATTTTAACTATTACTGATAGGCTCCTTAATTATTGAGACGTGTAGCCTGCCGTAAGAGATATCCATATCAGATTCTAGAATTTCGAAATTGCGGTGAAACTCGGCGCTGTAGCCCATGCAATTATGGCTACATCGCGCCAAAATACACGCGCTTTCAAGAAGCTTGCAGGCAAAGCAGCCTCTCCAGTGCATGTAAAAGGTCGAAATAGCCAAAATTTGTTGGGTGTGGCCGTGTTTTCGAAATTCAACTGATATCTATATCACTTGCGCTGGGCTACATGCCCCTGAATAATTAAGAAGCCCAGCAGTAATAGTTAAGAAGATTACTATTCAATATTAGTTAACAAGCCTGCTAGTTAGCAGTGCTTATAAACTTGCGGAGACATGCCCTAGTAGAGCTCTCGCTTTTATAAGGAGCGCGTTAGTGAGGGGGGGGAGAGTATAATTTCGACCGCCTCTTTATTTTTTAACTAGTGCTTTCAACACAGCCCACGGACGCTTTAGCTTTCCGAATCATTTAAATCCGACCTCCGCATTCCGGATTGAACCCGCGTCTTTGAGCGCAGCAACCAAGCATGTGTAACCACTGAGCCACCGTGACGTCAAATCTGTTTTCTCAAAAGCCAATGTGGAATGACATTGTCTCTACTTGGTGCGCATCTGAAAATTGCTTTTGATGAGAGGAAAGCAGCAGTAATTTCCCCACTCATTGGTGGACATCACGACCCCGCCGTGAGTCAAGGGTCCAAAGATGCCGTAGCGGTGGTCTCCGGAATAATTTCCGCCACGTGGCGATTGCACATAACACGGGCGCCTTGCATGAAGGCAGGGGCCGTTAAAAAACGGAGGGCTCTTGAGACTATACTTAAGCGATGTGAATGCGAAAACAGTTACGTCTCATCGTGGGCTGCTAGTTAACTGTACCTGTTTACTATTCGGTACTAGACTGATGTCGCAAATGCTTCTAGGGTAATTCGTTAAAGTCAAAGGTCTTTCGGGTGAAAGCTTTCAGGTTGAAGACTTTACGTTCAAGGTCCTTGTTTTGTGAAGCTGTTATCTGTTTTGTGCGTCGCAGAAATGCTCCCCTATACAACACTCGTCGGCAGCTAGCAGTACTATATTTTCGGTTGCTTCGACACGGACAAATTACTGTGCTTACAAATGCGCTAATTCTTTCCTGTTCGCCTGCAGGTCTCGAAGAAGATGCCGCTTCTTTGTTGTCATGGAAACAAGCTGCTAAGCCGCGTGGTGAATCGCCGTGGTCACGGCGGCCTCGACGCATTCTCGCACAAAGAGGCTGCATTCTACTCAGAAGGAAGAACATGTCCAAGTGTACCACCTGCGGCAGCCCGCGCAGCAACTCGGCAATTTGACGTTGGTGAGTATCTGGCTCTTCGGACAAATGTGGCTTCTGTGGGTCTCTGATGATGCCATTGCTGTTTAAAGAAGAGGCGTGACTTTTCGGTGATGGGCAGAAAATGTCCGGTCGTGCCATAGCGCCCGCAGAGGAGGAGAGATTTCGTCCACTCTTGGCGTTGGCTCGAACCGGTCGCTGATGTCCAGCGTTCTTTTGTCTGTGCAAGTCAGCTTCTCTTCACATTGCGCTCGACATCGGTGCATCTTGTTTAGAGTAAAAGCGTTTGTGAAACACGTACCAGTGTTAAGCACGATGTATATGAAAGTTTCAATACTGGAAATAGTGTCTAATGACATAACAGACAGTTTAACTACTGCTGAACCTGGTTAGAGAGCGAAACCTGATGCGTCTTGGCGTCTGTAACGTTAAGTGCGTTCTGCACACTACACAGGCAGCGCTCCCACCCTGGCAGATCGCCGTTAATGGTTGATCGAGAGAGCTTATTCACCCAATGAACGCTCCGCGTGCGCTCCTCGCCGCACTCCTCGATGGCGTCACAACGGCAGTTTCCATCGCACGACATCACGCGATTGCCACGTGACTATTCTACCGCCCTCTACCGGCGAGTCGAAAGGTCAAAGGTCATGACCAGGTTGTGCGACACCGTGATGGTCCACAAGGTTAGGCTGAAGGGCTTAACTGTGGTGCAACTTATAGCCATACATGACCTCTAACTCGGTGAAGGTCAATTGTAGTCCCCCCGACACCACAGCGCAGTCAACCTTTCGCTTCAAAAGCCGCCGCGGTGACTCAGAGGTTATCGAACTCTGCTGTTGAACCGATAGACGCGCGTTCAATTCCAGTCGCTGCTTTTGAATTTACATGGAGGCTAAATTCTATAGGCTCTTGTATTGTGCGAAGTCAGTGCACTTTACGAAATTTCCGGAGCCCTTCACTATAAGGCGTCCTTCATAGGCTGAGTCACTCTGGCACGTTAATCCCCGGAGAAACCAGTAGGGTACGAAACGAACAGGAGATGAGGATGTCTGCCCTTATATCCAGAGTACGAAACTGATGACAGCAGTCACACAGAAAATGGATAGTCATCGGGACTATCTTCCAAAGGAAAGGAAGTGCAGCAGGGTGTGGTGGGGAATACGGTGAGTTCGTTTCAAAACCGCACTGGGGAAAAGCTGTCTTCCTCGGTATGCATCAATATTTACGGCTCAGTGTTGCGCTATCGTGGTCTCTGTGGAGGAAAATATAAACAAAGAATCAAGGGGCAGTATTATCTGCACTGAAGCACAAATTACACAAACAGAGCAGTGCACTGGTAATCCAGTCTTAGCATTACTTGCTGATAATAACGCGTAATAAAGCCAGAGCCACAACGGATGGGAAAAAATTACAGAACTGCACTTGTCTGCTTAAGTGCCGAAATGCGAAAGCCTTTCCCTTTCCTCTTTCTTTCTTTCTGCATTTCTCATTTTTTGTTGTATTTTTTAATTTTTTCCCATAATTTTTATTCTGTATTTTTTTTGCTTTTCATTCACTAATTAAGCCTTCTCATGCATTTATATCGTTTTTCATTTGATCAGTCACACGAAACCTGATTCAAACACAGCATTTTTCATTAATTCAATTTAATTAACTTATCGCAGTTTATCAAGCAAATTTTTCTCATTTCAAGATCGACTCACGCAATACATAACACAATTAAACTTTTGCACATTTATCTCCGCAGAACGACATAATGACATAATCGTGCGGATAAAATTTGCCGACGCTTTATTGCTGGCGCGACATCATCATTTAATGCTTTCGCTTTGATAACCTGAAATTTCGTTGTGTCCCCCTGCACAAGCGCGCAACAAGGAACCCAAGAACATAAATATGGCTCAAAGAATTGCTTGAGGGTCATGATAGTCATTGAAGTTCATGGTGCTGGAAGTTCCATTATTGTTAGGTAAATAACAAATTGTCTAGTTAAGCCCATAATATTGCACATTATGGTTTTATGCAGCAAGCTCGAGTCACTTAGGACGCTGCTCGCAACCTAATAATAAACGTCCCCAATCGCATCAGAGAATACTACTTGCAAGAAATCGCGGTCTTTGGCGGCACTTCCTGTGTTTTACTAGTTTATGAGAACCACACCTTCTGTACAATTAATATTTTATTAAACCTTTATTTTATACAGTTCAGAAACAGCCTTGCGTTTGTTAAGCCCCATGATGCGGTACTTGCCACTTGATCACTCAGTGGCCTGAGGCAGGTGAGAGGCTTCTCCTCGGGCCTAATTTCTTCGGTCAGTCCACTTCCTATTCTGTTGTGTAATACTGGTTTGCGCGACACAGAGCATCTCTAGTGCGAATATCAAGCAGCACGCTAATCCCGCACGTATTCGTCACATTTCACGAGAGATGGTTTGAGTTAGCATTCGCGGTTGAGAACAAGGGAGTTAATTATAAGGAGGTGCTGTTTGACGCTGTTTCAACATGGTCTGGATTAAGAAGCTACACTTTTGTGTCATTTATACCCCTTTAGGCGTATGTTTCTTGAAGTGAAGGGAATATCGTTCAGTACACTAACATTTATTTTTATGAAAGACGCGGTGGGAGGCCTTACTTTATATGACCTATTTATCTGCTTTGCCGCACGGAAAGCGATCCGATGTGGTTCAGATAAACTGCTCGCTTTGCTCCTCAAATATCTTCCGGCCATGCGCCATTGTAGCAAGTCGTTTAATATACTGCACTTCACAATAGCGTAGTCAGGACAGGTACACGGTCGTCCACTTTTAAAGGGAACACGCGCGCGCGTGGCCGCGCACTTTGCAGCAGCACTGCATCCCACACTGCCACGCATCGAGGCAAAATTGGAGTAGGGGAACATGGATGTGGCGCTCAGTCTGCTACATCGATTTGGTGCTCGGCTCGCTCCACTGAGGAACACCAGTGCTGATCTGCAATATTCGCGTTTGCAACATGAGCTTATTTATACACATTAGGTGTCAGCTTCGACTGTTTCGTATATCTGTGACAACCACGTATGCACATAGCCGCTTATAGAGCGAAAGCTGTACTCTTTGCATTACAATTCCCTAAGGTCATACATAGTTTGCGCCCGTTTGACCTTGAGCCGGCGGAGCGGAGGTGTGGCAAGCGACGTCGTACCACGTGACTCGCTGTGTGGAGGCGCCGCAGCTGCGCTCGCTCGGATCCTCGCCGCTGCTGTACCACGTGACTAGCGGGGGGGGGGGGGGGCATAACAGCTTTGCTCGGTCGTTCAGTCGTGCCATGGATGCGGCGCTCGCAGGATCGACTCCGGCGCCAAAGCATGGGTAACCATGCTTAACAGAGCTTTCGCTCCTATCACTAGGTTTAACAAGCGCTAAGCCGCTCCCAGTTTTTAATCTTTTTCTGCCTATCACGCGCTCTTCGCAGCCCAGGCCATTGCCGTTGTTTCTTCGTTGTCTTGGAGACGCTGTCGGAGGCAGGGATACCAGAGCCTTACCTCTTCTCCTGGTGCGTGCATGGAGAGGCTTTAGCGACGGCCAAGCTTGTATCGGCATGGCGTCGCTCGAGCGAGCACAGTACGGTGAACATGTCCACGCCGCACGACCGCTCCCCTTCGCCCGAAGGAGCACAATGCAAGCGGTGAGCACATGCATCCCTGGACAAATGTAGCACAGATCGGAGGCGCTCTCCTCTTTACTCTTGCAAGACATCAGTCCTTGAGAGAACAGATTTGATTATTGGAACACCGTGAAAAGATGGTCGCACCGTAGAGCCTAGGAAAGGGTGCGTCAAGCAGTGTTCTCTATATACTGTTGCCTGGAGCCTGCTGACACCTTGAGTGACTGTCGGAAACACTCTTGCTGAACCAAAGTACTATGTCAATGGGATGCAAAAAGACGTTGAATATTCTGTGAGCACTTTCAAAAGAATGGCACTTGTGTCAAGTCGAGCTTTCTCTGGCAAATATTTGGAATTTGGAAAATTGTAAGACACTGTTATGGAAATATTGAAGGTAATGGCCCATTATTCTGCTATGTAGCAAAATTTTTCTCTTAAAGTGTTTTTCGTCGGTCGCATTGATCAGTTAAGACTCCCATAAAAAACCAATGGGGAACGCTTTTGATGATAACAAAAACGTACTAGAAAAATATAAATGACTGCCGTTGGGTGATCCGAAAATATATTGCTTGTTATCATGAAATCTTATGTGAAAAAACTGCATTCATAAACGGTATCTCACTCAAAATGTTTTGTTCCAGAATTTTTGGGTTTGAGCTTGAAGACAAGTTGCTACAGATTAATAGTTGACAACAGCGCGGGGGACAACACGGATTTGAAAGGAAGACAGATTAGAGAGTGGGTCTTTTCTGGCATGGCTGTTCGTGGCATTGTTGATGTATCTACTGCGGTAGAAAATCATGCGTTCATTGCCGAGACAATCAGGTGTTAAAATTTCCCTCCCCTTGGTTCAAACTCGTGACTTGAAGGCCTGAACAAACATCCACAAATTAATAGCAATGCATTCTCGCCTGGGGGATCCGTGCAGCAAAACACTATCTTGATAGCTTGCTTGTGAAACCTTCCGAATGTGGCGACACCCATATTTGATGTTTGCAGCGCAGCTATTAGGCGCCCGTTCCTATGTGTAGCACCGGTGGCATTGTTATAAATGTAAGAGCTTGATGGGCAGAGCGGCAAGGGGAGCGTAAGGAGCGAGCATAGGAGTAAAACAAGCAACGCGAAGAAAAGCACATGAACACCAACACTGACTACGCACTTTGATGCATGGCAGTTAGTAATATGAAAACTAGCGATGCGTAACACACAAGCCCCGCATGGCAAAAAACTGCGTCACCATGAAAAGGCCTGCCCGTGTAAACTGCACAAACCCGAAACCCGACAAACCGGGGAAGCTTGTGCCCATTGTATCTCTGGTGGGTACCCGGTGGCACTGGGGATCGAACCCTGCGTCTCCCGCATGCAATGGGGATGCTCAACCACTAAGCCACCGCTGCGGCTGTCCAGGTAAAAAGGCGACCAAAAGAAATTCGAGCAGTGGAAAGCGTAGACGCCGTATTGTTGGTGTTTCTTTCCATCGCGATAGTATAAGCGACACGAAGGCCCGCTCGCTGGGTGCTCCTGTACCAGCACAAAGCTACCCGGAAAAATAACTCCTTTCAGCAGCCATTCATTTTTAGCCCAAGATCTCACAGCATGTCACTGGAAACTCTCAAAAGTCTCGCTTCGTTCAAAAACGTTTGCACGTTAATATCAGGAAACAACTTATGATCGAAAAACAGCTTCGCTGTGGAACCTTTTCCTATGTAAGCTTGACAGTTTGCACAACATGATTGCTTAACTGCGGCATATACCTTGAGGCTACATGCCCCAAATTTCTGTACAAGCAATATTTTCAACCAGAAGTTGTTTTTTTTACACGCCTTTTTTTCGTATACTCTTAAGTTTCTTATGATTGTCATATATCCACAAATCTCCCTTCTGTAAGCTAGCATTTTTTTTTGCTACTAACGTTATTGCGACCGTAAAACACGTTCGTCATAGTATTGATGTAAATAGAAACTTTGGCCTTATGTAAGCATTATATGTCAGTAATTTATTACATGTAAGCGTTTCTAAGTTTATAGCCAGAAACCAGCCCCCTAATTGCGAACCAACACGTTATCTTTGTGTTTCAGGAAAAATATTTTTAGTTATTGTTACACCTGCAACGACAGTTGACAAAATCTACACACTCATGTACAGTGACTCTCCTGTCCGAATCGTCAAAGAAGGCGCATTCTCTTTCCTGCTTTTGAAAACTATAATATCATACTTTGTAGTTTCAATGGCTACCTACCCTCCTAGTAGGCCACCGCGAAGTGTGGTACGCCACTGAGGTGGCTGAGTGGTTATGGCGCTCGGCTTGCTTACTCGAAAGACGCGGGTTCGATCCCAGCCGCATCGGTCGAATTTCGATGAAGGCGAAATCGTAGAGGTCCGTGTACTGTGCGATGTCAGTGCACGTTAAAGAACACTAGGTGGTCGAAATTTCTAGAGCACTTCACATCGGCGTCCCCCATGACCTGAGTCACTTTGGGATGTTGAACCCCCGTTAACCGAACCAAAGTGTGGTACTACGGCCTCAGAGCCGTCTCCTACATGCGAAGTGATAATGCACGTTTGCCAAACTCTCTAACTGCTCCTCATTATAATGCACATAATGGAGGATACGGTTGAGCAGGCGCCCGAAGAGCTTTTATAGCTCCTGTGCTGATGAGACGAGTCAGCTTTCGATTTTGCCTTTCTGTCCAGGGGCGACGTCGCCAGCTGTGACGGCCTGAGAGGAGCAGCAGCGGCAGTGCCGTCGAGTGGAAAACATGCATGGAAGTGCATTCTTCACGTGGGTGCGAGGCCAGGACTCCGCAGCGACCCGACTCAAGGCGGGCCTACAGCGGGGATGGGTGAGCACGTCAGACTCATGTGTTGTTCCCTTACTGAAATGGTATATATACAGTCTATAGTTTTCTTATAGACTTGATTTCCTTCCTACAGAGATTTGTTTTTATCTATTCGTAGTATATTTACAAAAAACCTCTAAAAGAGTATCAAACATTAACTCCAAAGGCAAGATAGCCTTTGACTTATGTGTCATGAAACCCAACACACGCACGTAAACTCCAACCAGTAGCTGAATGGCCATATATCCATAGATTGTCTATAAACCGTATCTGGGATTTGTATTGCCTGTAGACTGTTCCCTAGGGTTTGTTTATAGAATGTACAGACCTTATAGACAGAAGTCTCTGGACAGTCTATTGACTGTTTAAAAATTTTGTAAGGGTTAATTGACCGCCCCACGTGTTCTATAGAGTCTATAGACATTATACACATTATAGTTCATAGATGGTCTAAAATTTTTGTAAGGATTAATTGACTGCCCAATTTTTCTACTCGTCGTCAGTGAAGGTGAACGAGCGGTAAACGTAATATGACAATGTTTCAAGAGCCTAGATGTAGTTTTTTTTAAGAGAGATGCTTTCATCAGCTCCGCGAAGTATTAATTACTAAGGTTTTTTTCTGTATTCAAAACATCGTGTTTTCATTCTTACGGCCTTCCCGACAGGTTCCGTGGACCGCTATGGACTTCGAGAGAATCGTGTAGCCGTGCTCATTTCGCATTTTCCGGAGCGCTGCGAAGCCTGTCCCGTTAATAACAAACTCGTACCGTGTGTAGATGGCCGAGTGACCATGCGTGACCGTGTGTGATGTACGATCACACGAGCCTAGCACCGTCATGTCTGACGTAGACTTAGCATAAACATATACCCACTCCCGTACTCCTACACATACCCTACAAAGGGTGTTACAGGGAAGATTTTAAGTAATTTTGAAAAATAGGATTTTTGAGTTGAAAAGTATGGCTTTTGCGGAACTGTATTGCCTGGCTTGGCGGACATAGTGATAAGAAAGACCAAATTAACGCATTTCTGCCGCATTGATCGTGTATATTTTTTCTTCTTTATTGCGATTTCCTTATCGATATACTTAGGTTAGCCGTTAGCCCTGAGGGCGTAACTAAACCCCAGCTAGTCGACACGAATTGAAAGCCTCCAATAAGGCGCCGGGTTTCGTTACTACTCTCACTGATTCATAATTCTATTTCTTTATGAAGTGCTTAAACGTTAACCGCGATGTGGACTGTTACTGCGCGTTTCCTTGACCTGTCGCCGATTGTCAATATCAGTGATACCTGTTACAGTCGGGAAGCTCAACTGGGGTGCACCGGGCATTGTTGCATGGCTGTCTTCGGATGCTTTTCGGCAGCAGCAGTGCACGTCTGAAATGCCTGATGTGCCTCTAGATAAAACTGCAGGCAATCAGCCCACCATTTCGGACAGCTGGTGTGACGTGAAAGTGGCGCATCTATGCTGTCTATACTCCGCTTCATTCATCATGTGAAACGCTGTCATATCTAGTGCTCTTGTTTAAGCTGCCTACATCCGCAATCAAAATGTAGTGCGTTCCTTGTGGCGAGCGAAATAAAGTGAATGATTTGCCTGCAAGCTTATTACATGATACATTCGTCATGAGCATGATTAAATGCGCTGTTATTACTGACGACACGCTGTCGCCTTATCGGGCCGTAGGTCAATGGGCCACGGAATAAGCGCCGAGTAACACCTTTTCCTTTATTTTTTCATGCGGACCTCATCCATACCTTTGACGGCGTTGCACCTGATGTATGGAACGGAATATAACCTAAGATTTTGTGGTAAGGTAAATCGATGTGTGAAGGACGTTAAGATTAGCTCACGATAAACCACATTTTGCTATCGTGTACGAAACTCGAGAAACAGGAAACAACCATTTAGGAGATTTGGCAATCAACAGATTTTCAACCCCCTCCTGCTCACAGGAGATAATGCACATGTCGAAATTTCGTGTTCTTCGGTTTCTGATAAGCAGTGCACCTAAAGAGCTTATAATATCAAAAAAAAAGTCTTATAGCAGGTTATCCTGAAACCAAACATCAAATCTCGCGTTTTGGGCGAGATAGCCTTTGGCTTGTGTCATTAAACCCAACACACGCACGTATCCCCCAACCAGTACCTGTAATCCCTCCTCTTATTGTTTTCACGCCTTTCGTCCGATTATGCACATTGAGATGGGGTGCCTACCAAAAGTGAGACAATTTTGTCTCAGTAGTAACTACAAAGAGATTATGAAAAAATAAAACTCACAGCAGTAACCATGTAGCAACTCGCGGTGCACACATGAACCGCACCTTGAAGGAAGGGATGAAAGTATAAGTAAAGGAAGGAAAAGAGGGCGTCATGGTTTAAGGGTCCCTGTTACTTAGGGCCCCCTGCTTTTTAGTAATCGGTGTAAGCGCACAGCACTCTGCATGCGCGTCTTTTGTACTATTCTGCCTTTGCCCACCGCGGTGGCTCAGTGGCAAGGGAGCTCTGTTGTTCTGCCAGAGGACACAGTTACGAGGAAGGTTTCCCATTCACTAGGGAGGGGAAGCCCGCGCCAAATCTGATTGGTATAGTCTAGGAGTTGAATGTACGTCTGGTCGGGCAGGTTCGCTAGCCGCGTAACTTTAATGCAATCGCGACCGGGAGCCGTACCCCTACTCATTTTGTCTATGGCTACTTTGAATTCATAGAGCGCGAAAGGAGCGGCCAGGTACGTGTTGGGTTGTCCTACATACTGGAAGTCAGGACCTTGTGGGACCTCTGTGCGGCTAAGGAAGCGCTCACACACAGCCTCAGCTAGCAGTGCATTCGTGCCCGAGTATTGTGTAGAGCCCCCTTTAGGTTGCGTTGTGTTTCACCTCGTGTGTTGGACGAGTCGAGGAGAGCACGAAAGAAGTGCCAGGTTCTCTTGGAACTAAGGTGTCCTGCAGCTTGGTTGCAGCGTGCGGTCAAGTTGGAGTAAACCAAACGCACAGCATATTCCACGGCCTGTGTAGTGAGTGGTGCTATGCGTATCCTGCGACGGCGGTTCGTCTTGTGTGTGCGCTTCCATCGACGGATGACGCCGCGGCGGGCCTCCCACAGATGAAGCGGTCGTCCACCGCCGGCCTGTCTTGCGCCAGCGTGCTGTGGTCGCGCTGCCGGAAGATAGGCCGCCGGTGGTCAGCGCCGTGTGGTCGCGCTGCAGTGCAGTGATGTCTGGCCCAAACGTCGTGCCCCTCTGTTAGGACGTTTGGGATCGGAGCCTTGTGGAATTGGTGCCACTTTGTGAGTTGGACTTGACCCCAGCGTTTGCGGGAAGCGCTTGTGTGAATGGTGACACGGAGTATGCAGTGGTCCTTACCAAGGGTATTGTTAACTTGCGTGTGCAGTGGATTTGGTGGGGATGAGCTTGCGTATCATGGACGCACCGACCCAAGTGGGGAAGATGGGTTGCGTAAGGGGCGTCAGTTGGAGCCGAGAAATGAGTTCGGCCAGACGTTGACCTCTAGTGTCGTCCTCGCGGTGGCCCCACTAGATACTGTGGGCGTTAAAATAATAATAATAATAATAATAATAATAATAATAATAATAATAATAATAATAATAATAATAATAATAATAATAATAATAATAATAATAATAATAATTGGATTTTGGGGAAAGGAAATGGCGCAGTATCTGTCTCATATATCTTTGGACACCTGAACCGCGCCGTAAGGGAAGGGATAAAGGAGGGAGTGAAAGAAGAAAGGAAGAATAGGTGCCGTAGTGGAGGGCTCCGGAATAATTTCGACCACCTGGGGATCTTTAACGTGCACTGACATCGCACAGCACACGGGCGCCTTAGCGTTTTTCCTCCATAAAAACGCAGCCGCCGCGGTCGGGTTCGAACCCGGGAACTCCGGATCAGTAGTCGAGCGCGCTAACCACTGAGCCACCGCGGCGGGGCGCGTTAAAATCGGCCACGATAACGATTCGAGCCTTGCCTATCACCCGGGTCGCCTTGCAGAGGACTCGTCGAAGGCAACCATAGTCCATATGGGCTGGACATATACGTTCAGCACTAGCAGGGAAAACTCCCGGCGTCGCAAAGGAAGAATTTGGACCATAAAACATTCGGTGTACTCATCCTTGATCTCAAGGTCATGCGAAAGTGCGTATGTGATTTGTGATCGAGAATGCAAGCTCGGTTGTGTGTCTGGTACGTGCTGTCTCCCGTGAGGCGAACATCAGGGTCTGCTTCCTGAAGGGTGAGAACAGCCGGAGGTGCCCACACATTGGCAAGGAACGCAGCCCGACGGCCACCGCGGTGGAAACTTCGAGTGATACACTGTGTAATCTCTAAGGGCTCGGCTTGAGGGGAACGGTTAAGTGTTTTCGAACTAGCCATGGGTATCGGTAGATGACCGAAAGCGAAATTCGTAGTCTTCCAAGAAAACCACTCCAGTGTCCCAGTGTCAGCCAGGACTGGGCTAAGGAGGTGTCCGCCCCTTCTTGGGTATTAATGGAGCGTCTGACTTTACTCATGACTTCCCCTCACGCAATGTCCTGAAACTGTTACAGTTGAGGATAAAATAAAGGAATAAATTATGCGTTAGAATGTCAAATAATGTTTCGTATGTTAACCTCCTGATATAGAGAGCCTAATAAAAGCTGAGAATCTGGCAACTTTTCAGTTTCTACAAAAGCATTGTAAAGCTAAGCAAACTGTAGGCATGGCGGTCAAACCGTGGTATTCGTTCCTTTTGAACAAAATATTTCAACGGTCGCATTTTGTCTCTTTCGCATCACAGCCCTTGCTCCTAAATGTGCGTTTTTCTGTCACAATTCCTTGCATGACTTCTTTCGGTTGCTTGTTACTAAAGGATGCTTTTGTTTTGGAATCGAAGGCACTGCCTCTTTTTTTTCTGCAAGTGAAAGTGTTACGTTTGAAGCTCAAATACTTTGCGCTTGCGCGTGGTGTTTTAAAAGCAATAACGAAACCCTAATTTTTAACAGTGCAAACGCATTGCACCGTAGCGGGCAACCTCTTGTGATGAACCAAAAAGGCCGAATGTTGATGAATGACGGCAATAAACAAAGTTCAGGTGTTGCGCGCCACCAGCTGCGCCTGATTCACAAGCCCGCGCCGTTGAAATAAGGTGAGGTAGAACACTGTGCATCTATCGAGATTACGGCAAACGCTATGCAGTGAGAGTAACTATATGTAATGACATGGTCGTCTCGCGAAGATACCCGCGAGGAAACTTCAGCGCGTCCGTTCTTTTCTGCCTCTTGCAGTGTCATTGCCGTCGCCAATAGGGCCCAAAAGCGGGGATCTCAGGCCTGCTCAGTTGCGACTGTCGGCCTCCAGCGACCAAGACGGCTGCTCTGACTCTCCTGGCATCCCCACAACACCAGTGACGACCACCCCTGTTTCCACTGGACGAGTACGTACCCTCAAAAAACACATAAGAGGCGAAAGTTGCTGAAAAGTCAATCGATAAGTGTCGTGCGCTGACAGGCAGCTCTTCAAGCATGCATGTTGGCATTTTCCAGACTTCTTTCTTTCCATGTCAGCACAGTAGGCAACAAATACAAGGTCAACCGAAACCCACAGCTGTTTGTTGATCTAAGGAAGCGTGGTGTCTTTCCTTTTGTTCCGCTTCGATGTTTCTTTAGTAGATCTTGGGGCGCCCTGTTCTAATCGAAAAGACTCAACAGGCTTAGCCAAAAACGGCAAAGAAAACTACAGTTCTCTATTCGCGAGTCAAGGGAACGAACAAACTGAAAAGGAGAAAAGGTCAAGATGTGAGCTTCTTGTTTGCAGGACGTATCGAAAATAAACAATCCAAACTACCTCAATCTACTCATTATAAATTCATGATGATTTCTTTTCAGCCCCTCCCTGCTAGCGTGACTAGACACTAATCTCGTGCATGTTACTTGACCCAGTGCGTGCGGAAGCTGCTGCAGTGCAAGTTGCTCGTAAATTTACGAAAAGCACACTGCCAATTATTTTCTCCGGGTGCTCGTTATGGTAGCGTGCAGACACAGGGAGCATTAAGGGCACACAATAAGTGGCAGGTCGGCAGGCGGCTACATGAATGGCGATCACTCATCCGGGATGCCATACAGTTTGCTATGTTTGGCGAGAAAATAATACTAATTGGTTTTTGGTGAAAGGAACTGGCGCAGCATCTGTCTCATATATCGTTGGACACCTGAACTGCGCCGTAAGGGACGGTATAAAGTAGGAATTGAAAGAAGAAAGGAAGAAAGAGGTGCCGTAGTGGAGGGCTCTGGAATAATTTCGACCACCTGGGGATCTTTAACGTGTACTGACATCGCACAGCACACGGGCGCCTTAGCGTTTTGCCTCTATAAAAACGCAGCCGCCGTGGTCACGTTTGAACCCGGGAACTCAGGATGAGTATCCGAGCGCTGTATTCAGAAATGACTGGCATTGCATTCTAGATCGCGGGTCCCATACTAATACTATGATTCTGAATTTATGGCCATCCCTTAAGGCAATCCTTCCCTTGTACCCCTACATGCATACCCCTTAACTGACCAGTCAATTAGATTTTAATGCGAACGCATTATATGTCGCATTAGACCAGAAGCCGCCGTCCGCTGTCTATGGCACAAAATTCTGAGGATGTCAGAACATCTTTTGACGCGGCACCTGATTTCATTTCGGTGCCGCGTCATCGTAGTCAACGTTCCTGCGCATGACCACATTGATTGCTTGGACATGTAGATCAAGATTTTCGCCCGCCAGCGTCCGACCCCTTGGCAGTGCATGCATCATCATTCTATGTAAAAAATGCGCAGAGTACTGTGCGCCGGGACTCCAGGTGGCGGCACAGTGCAGTCAAGCTATAATTGGGCCTCGCGCTGACTTCGCAGTCACTGGTCACCGCAGCATCGGAAGCATGCGTAAGGCTAATCTGTTTATCTACCTTCTGTGGTTCTACATTGTGCAGAGACACACGTGTGAGAATGCGAAGGGATTATCTAGGGTGCTTCACCCAAGAGTTTCCACAATTTTTAAAAATGGACTTTTTGAGTTAGAAGAGAGTTCTTTTTTTTTCGGCATAGCACTGTAAGAGGTGTAGAACAACGCAACGCAGCTAAGGCGTGTTAAATAGCAGGCTAGTTAACTAAAATGGATTCATTAACTTTTTTAACTATTACTGTAAGGCTCCCTAATTATTGAGCGGCTCGTAGCCCACTGCAATAATAATCAATCAATCAAGCTTTATTTTTCGGTGCCCAGGAACAACCCAAAGGTCTTGGTGCTGGTACACCATTCACACGCACAAAATGTAAATTTATTTCACCGCAAAGGAAGACACTCAGGGGAGGTAATGCAGCAGTCAAGGCGATAGAAAAAAAAAGACTTATAAACTAGGCATGACAGCAAGCGTGAAGGAAAAAGCGAAAACAAGAAAACAACGAGAGCAGCGGTAAACGAAAACAGCTAGAACAGGCAACAGACATATAAATAACTAATGAAACAATAAACAAAGAGAATGAACGACCGATAACAGCCAAGTACAGCATATAGCAAAATACAAACATGAATAAATCCAATACTAATATGAACGAATATGAAACCTCTGAAATACAAGCTAGAAATACAATCATACACAATAAGAAATGTAATTAGTGACCGCGTTACGGACAATCAGGCGTGAGTACACAGTATTAAAGAAATAATATTAATGAAAACAAGTAGACGTGACGAACAATTATGAAGAAAAAAACGATATAATACTGGTACAAACGCACAAGTGTAGTAAAGACAAAATGCATGAAAGGGGAAGTTATGTAAGAGAAAAAGAGTGCTCAAAGTGGAACGTCACGGACATCCAGTATAAAGGAAGGGAGAGAATTTTCGAATATATCAAGGTGAGGACAAAGAGAATTAAACAACTTTTTGCATTCTGTCCAGAGGAGAGAGGGAGTGTAGGAGCGCAGAAACTTGGAATGGTCTGAATTCCCTTATGCTCTTTCGCGGTACACGCAAAAGGATACGCGCTAGGAGCTGAGGGCACAGAATGTGACCATGAAGAAGTTTATACAAGAAAATTATATCTGCCCTCACGTGACGGCAGCTAAGAGAAGGAAGCTGCAGTGAGTTACTCCGTCTGGGACGAGAGCTGGAAGTTTTGCGAGAAAACCGATGTTGAAATATGCGTAAAAACTTTAGCTGAACTCTGTCGATTTTTTCACAGTTCGACTGGGAAGTGCCGTTCCAAACAACAGACGCGTATTCCAAAAGCGGCAAGCATATGGAGAGGTAGAGCTTTAAGAAAGGAAGTGGGGCTCGAAACTCTCTCGAAAGCCTGCAGATGAAGCCGGGTGTACGCATAGCCCGTAGAGCAATGCGTTTTGTATGAGAGGAAAAGCTGAGGCTACGGTCGAAATGTACGCCGAGGTCATTAATTTCATCAACCGTGGGCAGCGGCCTACCATTCACAGAATAAGACTACAGAAGACTGCGTTTTACGCGTAAATGAGACAACCTTGGCTTTAGATTAATTGAGAGTGAGCCCATTCTTCAAGCACCAATAAGAGAAGGCGGATATGTCCGATTGCAATGTCAAGCAATCTTGAGGAGTATGTATTGCCTTGAGTGAGTGAGTGAGTGAGTGTAGGTTGGAGAAGGTGCTTGTCTGTAGTCTACGCCAGACGGTGGCCTCCTCCTTTGTCAGAGCTTTGTGTGGTGGTGGATATTTGATTCTGATCCCCCTGTGTAAGTTTATCTGTTCTGCGTATCCCCCCTCGCAGGCTTGCAGATGGAACTCCGGGGCGTTAGACTGTCCTGCTCGGATTGCTTCGCCTCGAGCTAGGCTGTCTGCCCTTTCGTTTCCCTCTACCCCCGCGTGGCCTGGGATCCAAATGAGATTGTGTCTGGGTTTGTTTAACTCGGTAGGGGCTACCCCGCTGAGTATCCTGAGGGCCGTTTTGCTAATTCTGCCCTTCGTGTAGTTTTTGCACGTTTCTTTCGAATCTGTTAGAATATTTAGGGGGCGGCCGGTCCTATAGCCTTCTGCTGCCGCAAGCGCGACGGCAATTTCCTCGGCCTCCGCTGCGCCAGCGACTTTCGCCGTGGCGCTCGTTACTAAGTTTCCTTCGTTGTCTACTACCACCATTGCGGCTGCATGTTCTGCTCCGCATGGATAGACGGCAGCGTCTGTGTAGACAGTGTTGTCTTTTGGGGCTAGCGTTCGTTCGACGTATTCTGCCCTAGCCTTGCATCGGTTTACGTGGAGATTAGGGCCCATGTTCTTTGACATAGGCCCTATGCTAAAGGATTTTTCTGAGGTGGTCCGGAACGTCCGCGTATCTATCGACTAGTCCGCGCGTGTCCAGACCCAGCCTTTTCAGGAGCGCCCGTCCTGCGGGGGTGCCTCCGAGTCTGATGGTCTGTGCACCCAGCAGCGCTTCCGCGAGTTCGCTGAAGGTGTTGCTGACGCCCAACTGCAGGAGTTTCTCGTTGGACGTGTTTCTGGGTAGGTGGAGGGCTGTCTTGTTATCCTTTCTGAGGATGGTGTCGGCTTGCTCTTTTTCCACCTTGGTGGTTGCGTGGTACGGCAGGGAGTACGTGACTCGGCTGACGATGAGGCTGTTGACGAGTTTGAGGGTGTCTTCCTCTCTCATTCCGTGTCTTTTCTGGGAGACTCGGTTGATCATGCTTCCCACCTGTTCTGCTACCTTGCTTAGCAGGCTGATGGTGTGGCTGCACTTGCTGCTGCTTTGCAGCCACATTCCCAAAATTCTAATCATGTTCTTCTCGGGGATGTGTTGTCCCTCGAGGGTGACTTCTAGTGTTGCCTGGGTGGGATGTTTGCCAATTCTGAGGAGTTCCGATTTTTCCATCGAGCATCGTAGGCCCCGTTCTTTGGTGTAGTTTTCCACGCAGGTGGCAGTCTCTTGCAGCCTCTCTTGATTTTCATCGAGTGATCCCTGAGTGGCCCAGATTGTGACGTCGTCGGCGTACATCGCGTGCTGGATACCTTGGATCTTCTTTAGTCTGTTTACTAAGCCGATCATTGCCACGTTGAAGAGGACGAGCGATATGACGGATCCTTGGGGTGCGCCTTTGCAGGGGGTGTGAAAGACGTCGCTTCTCAGCTCGCCCAGGCCCACTGTTGCTGTTCTGTTGCTTAGGAAGTCCCTGATGTAGTCGTGGGTTATCTTCCCGCAGTTGGTATTGTTTATGCCCTCCATGATGGCCGCGTGGCTCACGTTGTCAAATGCCCCTTTTATGTTGAGGGCCATGACCAAGTTTTCGCCCGCTTTTGGCATCGTCTCGAGCACTTCCTCCTTGAGTTGGAGTAGCACGTCTTGTGTAGAGAGGTTGGCCCTGAATCCAAACATACTGTCCGTGTACAGTTGCTCTTTCTCCAGGTAAGATTGAATTCGTCTGGTGATTACTTTCTCGTAGTTTTCCCAGGCACGACGTGAGGGATATCGGCCTGAGGTTCTCTATTTGTAGCTTCTTGCCTGGCTTCGGAATCATTACGACGACGGGATGTTTCCATTCCGCCGAAACTCTTCCTTCTTGCCAGAGTGTGTTGAGGTATTTGGTTAGTTGGTCGATTGCATCGTCGCTGAGATTTCGGATCAGGGAGTTCCGAATCTTGTCCGCTCCTGCTGCCGTGTTTTTCGTTGCCGATCTGATCGCTTCTACTATTTCTTCCCTCGTGATGGGTCTGTCCATAGTGGGGTTGTCTTCCCCGCGGTATTCTTCTTTGTAGTTTTCGACCTGATCTCTGCCGTAGCATTTGATCTTGACTTCTTCTAATAGTTGTTCGTCCGTCCCTTGGTACTGGTGGGCTAGCCGCTGTATAGCCTTGCTGCCTTCTGACTTATTTTTGCTCGGATCCAGGAGAGCTTTGAGGATCTGCCACGTCCTAGCTGTACTGAGGGTGCCGCTCAGCGAATTGCTGAATTGCTGCCATCCCTGTCTGGCCAGCTGGTTCGCGTACTCCTCCGTCTGCCTGGTGATGTCCGCAATTTTCTTTTTGAGTTTTCTCTTGAGTTTCTGTCTCTTCCACCGCTTGGTGAGTCCGCGTCTTGCCTCTCATAGCTTGAGGAGCCGCTTGTCCACCTCGGGTGTTTGCTCTGTTCTGTCGACTTCTTTAGTGTAAAGGATGGAAAAAAACGGATGGAAAAAAATTACAGGATTGCTCTTGTCTGCTTAAGAGCGGAAATGCGAACGCCTTTCCCTTTCCTCTTTCTTTCTTTCTTTCTTCATTTTTCATTTTTTGTTTTATTCTTGAAATTTTTATTCTGTATTTTATTTTTGCTTTTATTTGCTATTTAACCCTTCTCATGCACTTATATCGTTTTTCATCGGATCATGCACACGAAACCTGATTCAAACTTATTGCAATTCATCAAGGAAACTTTTCCAATTTCAAGATCTACTCACGCAATACTTAAGACAATTAAACTTTTGCACATTTATCTCCGCAGAAAGACGTAGCCGTGCGGGCAAAATTTGTGGACACTTTTTTGCTGGCGCGACATCACCATATCATGCTTTCGCATTAATAACCTGAAATTTCGCTGGACTCCAGTTAGGTCGGAATTGCTGACAACGAGCGAACGGAAGTGTGCACTGCACAAGCACGCAACGAGGAACCAGAGAACATAAATGTGGCTCATAGAATTCCTTGAAGGTCATGATAGTCATTGAAGTTCATGGTGCTGGAAATTCTATGATGGTTAGGTAAATAACAAATTACGTCTAGTTAGTCCCATAATATAGCAAATTATCGTTTCATGCAACAAGCTCGAGTCACTTAGGATGCTTCTCGCAACCTAATAATCAACGTCCCCAATCGCATCAGAGAATAATACTTGGAAGAAAGCGCAGTCGTTGGCGGCACTTCCTGTGTTTTACTAGTTTATAACAACAACACATTCTGTAATATTATTATTTTATTACACCTTTAATTACTTTACAAAGTGCCGAAACAGCCTTGCGTTTGTCCCGTGATGGTTGCTTGTGCCCCATGATGCGGTACCTGGCACTTGAAGCAGGTGAGAGGCTTCTCCTCGGGCCTAATTTCTTCAGTCAGTCCACTACCCATTCTGTTGTGTAATACTGGTTTGCGTCACACAGAGCATCTCTAGTGAGAATATCAAGCAGCACGCTAATCCGGCACGTATTCGTCACATTTCGTGAGAGATAGTTTGAGTAAACACTCGCGGTTGAGAACAAGGGAGTTAATTATAAGAGGTGCTATTTGATGCTGTTTCAGCATGTTCTGGTTTATAGAGCTACAATTTCGTGTCCTTTATGCCACTTTAGGCACATATTTCTTGAATTGAAGTGAATATTATTCAGCACACTAACCTTTATTTTTATGAAAGATGTGGTGGGAGGCTTTATTTTATATGACCTATTTATCTGCTTTGCCGCACGCAAAACGATCCGGTATGGTTCAGATAGACTGCTCGCTTTGCTCCTCAAATATCTTCCGGCGATTCACCATTGTAGCAAGTCAGTTAATATACTGCACTTCAAAATAGCGTAGTCAGTGCAAGTACATGGGTGTCCGCTCTTAAAGGGAACACGCGAGCGCGTGGCCGCGCACTTTGAAGCAGCACTGTATCTCAAACGGTAACGCATCCAGGCAAAATTGGATTAGGGAAACATGGAGGTGGCGCTCAGTCTGGTACATCGATTTCATGCGCGGCTCGCTCCACAGAGGAACACCAGTGCTTATCTGCAATATTCGCGTTTGCAACAGAAGCATATATATATACACATTTGGCGTCAGCTTGGACTGTTCCGTATATCTGTGACAACCACGTATGTACAGAGGCGCTTTCAGAGCGAAAGCTGTACTCTTGGGACACCAATTCCTAAGGTCAAATTTTGCGCGCGTTTGACCTTCAGCCGGAGGAGCGGAGGTGTGGCAAGTGACGTCATACCACGTGACTCGATGTGTGGAGGCGCCGCAGCTGCGCTCGCTCGGAGCCTCGCCGCTGCTTTACCACGTAACTAGCGGGGGGTATGACAGCTTTGCTCAGTCGTTGAAACTTGCCATGGATGAGGCGCTCGCCTTACCGACTGCAGCGCCAAAGCATGGGTAACCATGCTTAACAGAGCTTTCGCTCCTATCACTAGGTTTAACAAGCGCTAAGCCGCTGCCAGTTTTTAATCTTTTTCTGCATATCACGCGATCTTCGCAGCCCAGGCCATTGGCGCGGTTTCTTCGTTGTCTTGGAGACGCTGTCGGAGGCGGGGACACCAGAGCCTTACCTCTTCTCCTGGTGCGTGCATGGAGAGGCTTTAGCGACGGTCAAGCTTGTCAGCATGGCGTCGCTCGAGCGAGCAGAGTACGGTGAACATGTACACGTCGCACGACCGCTCCCCTTCGCCCGAAGGAGCGCAATGCAAGCGGTGAGCACCTGCATCCCTGGACAAACCTAGCACAGAGCGGAGGCGCTCTCCTCTTTACTTTTGCAAGACATCAGTCTTTGAGAAAGGAGATCTGATTGTTGGAACACCGTGAAAAGATGGTCGGACCGTAGAGCCTAGGGAAGGATGCGTCAAGCAGTGTTCTCTATAGACTGTCGCCTGGAGCCTCCGACATCTTGAGTGACTGGTGGAAACACTCTCGCTGAACCAAAGTACTATGTCAATGGGATGCAAAAAGACGTTGAATGTTCTGTGAGCACTTTGAAAAGGATACAGAGGATGGCAGCTGTGTCAAGTCCCGCTTTCTCTGGCAAAAATTTGGAATTTGTAAAATTCTAAGACACTGTTATGGAAATATAGAAGGTAATTATCCATCCTTCTTCTATGTAGCATAATGTTTCCTTTATAATGTTTTCTGTCGGTGGCATCGAAAAATAAGACTGCCATAGAATACCAATGGGGAACTCTTTTGACGATAGGAAAAACGTGATAGAAAAAACATACAAGACTGCCATCGGGCGGTCCGCGCATATATTGATTATTATAGTGAAATATTATGTGAAAAAATTGCGTTCATAAACTGTATCCCACTCAAGATGTGTTTGTCCGGAATTTTTGGGTATGACCTTGTAGACAAGTTGGTACAGATTCACAGATGACAACATCGCGGTGGACAACAGAGATTTGAAGGGAAGACAGATTGGAGAGTGGCTGCTCGTGGCTTTGCTGATGCATCTACTGCGGTAGAAAATCATGCGTTCATTGCCGAGACAATCAGGTTTTGAAATTTTCCCTCCGTTTGGTTCAAACTCGTGACTTGAAGGCCTGAACAAACTCCCACAAATTAATAGCAATGCAATCTTGGCTGGGGGATCTGTGCAGCAAACCACTACCTTGGTGGCTTGCTTCTTAAACTTGCCGAATGTGGCGACACCCATATTTGATGTTTGCAGCGCGGCTATTAGGCTCCCGTTCCTATGTGTAGCACTGGTGGCATTGTTATAACTGTAAGAGCTTGATGGCCAGACAGGCAAGGGGAACGTAAGGAGCGAGCATTGGAGTAAAACAAGCAACGCGAAAAAAAGCACATGAACATCGTCACTAACTACGCACTTTGATGCATGGCAGTTAGTAATATGAAAACTAGCGATGCCTAACACACAAGCCCCGCATTGCAAACTTGCGTAAGCATGAAGAGGCCTCCCAGCGAGAACCGAACAAACCCGACAAACCCGAAACCCGACAGACAGGGGAAGCTTATGCCCATTGTGTCACTGGTGGGTACCCGGAGACACTGGGGTTGAACCCCGCACCTCCCGCATGCGATGGGGATGCTCAACCACTACGCCACCGCTGCGGCTGTCCAGGTGAAAGGGCGATCAAAAGAAATTCGAACAGTGGAATGCGTAGACGCCGTATTGTTCGCGTTTCCTTCCATCGCGATTGTATAAGCGGCACGAAGGCCCTCTCGCTGGGTGCTCCTGTACAAGCACAGTTAGCCGGAAAATTAACTCCTTTTAACGGCCTTTCATTTTCAGCCCAAACTCTAACCGCACGTCACGTGAAACTCCCAAAACTCTTGATTCATTCAAAAACGTTTACAAGTTAATATCAGGAAACAAATGATGATCGGGAAAGAGATTCGACTGTGGAACCATTTCCTATGTTAGCATGACAGCTTGCTCAACATGATTGCTTAACCGGCGGGATATACCGTGTGGCTACATGCCCACAAATTCTGTGCAAGCACAATTTTCAACCTGATGTTTTTTGTTTTATAGCACGGCTCTTTTCTCATACTCTTAAGTTTCTACTATAACTGTGATATATCCACAGATCTCCGCTCTGTAAGCTTCCATTTATTTGCTACTAACGTTATTGCGATCATAAAACTCGTTCGTCATACTATCGATGCACATTGAAGCTTTTCCCATATGTAAGCATTATATGTCAATAGTTTATTATATGTCAGCGTTTCTAAGTGAATGCCCCCGCAAAACATAGCCTCCTAAACGCGAACCAACACGTTACCTTTGTGTTATATATTTAGTTATTGTCACACCTGTAACGACAGTTGACACAACCTACACACTCTACGATACAGTGACTCGCCTGTTTGAATGGTCAAGAAGGCGCATTTTCTTTCCTCCTTCTAGAAACTATAATCTCGTACTTTGTAGTTTTAATGGCTACCTGCCCTCCTAGCAGGTCACTATAAAGTGTGGTACGCCGCAGTGGTGGCTCAGTGGTTTTGGCGCTCGGTTGCTGACTCGAAAGGCGCTTGTTCGATCTCGGCCGCATCCGTCGAAATTCGGTACGGCGAAATTGTAGATGCCTGTGTACTCTCCGATGTAAATGCACGCTAAAGAACCCCAGGTGGTCGAAATTTTTTGAGCCCTTCTCTACGGCGTCCCTCGTGACCTGAGTCGCTTTGGGACGTTGAACCCCCGTAAACCAAACCAAACCAATGTGTGGTTACGATATTAGAACCCTCTCCTACATGCGATGTGTATATGCATGTTTGCCGAACTCTCTACGTGCTTGTCAATATAGCGTACATAATGGAGCATTCGGCTAAGCAGGCGCACGAAGAGCTTTTGTAGCTCCTGTGCTGATGAGACGAGTCAGTTTTCTCTTTTGCCTTTCTGTCCAGAGGCACCAACGCCAGCGGCGACGGCCTGAGAGGAGCAGCGGCCGTAGCCTGGCATGGAAAACATGCATGGAAGTGCCTTCTTCATGTGGGTGTGAGGCAGGCCTACCGCAACGACCCGACTCCAAGCGCGCTTACGGCGGGGATGGGTGAGCACGACGACGCATCAGTTGCTCCCTTACAAAATTTGTCTATATACAGTCTATAGACTTCTTATAGACTCCGTTTCCTTCCTGCAGATATTTCTTTTTGTCTATTGGTAGTCTATAGACTGGCTGTAGACAAGTCTACTAAAAGTGTAGGGCCATACATCTATAAAATGTCTATCGACTGTCTGTGGGATTTGCATTGCCTATAGACTGTTCTCTAAAATTTGTCTATACAGTCTATAGAATTTTGACAGAAGTCTATGGACAGTCTTTAGACTGTCTAAAAAATTTTTAAGATTTAAGTGACTGGCCCACGTGATCAGTCGTCGTCAGTGAAAGCGAACGAGCAGTAAACATATAAAAAGGCAGTGTTGCAAGAGCCCAGATATGGTAAGTAGATATGGTAGTAGCGAAGTATTAATTACTGAGCCTTTGTTTCCTTTTTGTATTCAAAGCATCGTGTTTTCAATTCTTGCAGTCATCCTGATGTTTCATTGGACCTGTCTGGACTCCGAGGGTATCGTGTAGGCGTGCGCATTTCGCGTATAGCAGAACACTGCGAAACTTGTTCCTTTAACGCCAAACTCCTTGCCTTGTGCAGATGTGTGAGTGACACTGCGTGACTGTGTGTGATTATCAGTCACACGCGCCTGGCACCGTCATGTGTGAAGCACACACGTAGCATATGCATATACTCACACCCGCACCCCTACGCATACCTTATATATGACTGGTTCTGCATAAGGCTGCTCCAATACTCATTACTATAGGGACGTTCACTATAAATTTATCCTAGCATCATTAATGCCATAGACAAAAAAACTTTGTAAACATAGCTTTTTTTTTGCACTCTCTTTTATGTGAACAGTACGCCCGAGTCCGGCCTTTTATGCATCGGCACAGTGCACAGTCGAGTTGTTCAATTTTGCAGGCAATTTACACCCCCTTTATTGTCATTGAAGGTTACTCAAGGTTATAGCAATCCGATATCTTACATAAATATTTGTGATCCCGACATCATAGACTGTCACTTCTCGTGCTCGTTGACATCATATGCTTAATACCGCTTCAGAGGTTCATAACTGTGGCAGCGCACAGCCACCTATTCGTATTCCATCTAACCAATAACTTGACGCGAGCAGAACCACCTGTCTGCAGCACTAAATGCTATCACAGACACCGATCATTTCCGCAGGGCACTTGGAGACGCAGCATAAACCAGTTTCAGGCCTTCTTCTATGAACTGCGCTTATATCACGCTACAGTTCGTTGCGGTCATTTTCTGTCTTCCATTTTTTTATTCCCGTTTAAGGATTTTGTTCCCGTTTCCCTCTTGTTTTTTTGCGTGTCCGCATCGCAGGCCCCAGCTCGGAATAAAATATCGATCTGGGATTCTCCGAAGCATCCACCTCCGACAGTTTGCGGTATAAATGGGGAAATTCCGCTTTCTTTTTTCATGGGAGAGGAGGGAGAGAAAGAAGGATAGGAATGACGAAGAGAAGGAAGGCATCGTTTAGCGGTTGGGGTAGGCCGTCAATAAATGCCTCTCACTCATTGGCTACACAGAGAAAACATATAAACAGAATTAAAAGCGTATTAGAAAAATTTGCCCCCACTGCCTGCAAGACGTTGAAGTAAGAACGTTAGCGGTTTGGTTTACTGGAATTCATGTGAATTAAAGTGAGCTACACCATTGGAAACACGAATTTCACGTCGTGCATTATCAGTGACGTCACCAATCAAACGGCAATTCTATATACTAATGACTTCACTAATTATTCACCAATTGGGTTGCTGTATCAATTTTAGGCGGGGCCGCCATCTTGCATTTCTTAGAATTTGAAAATTTCACGCCGAAGGGAGGTGGTAGCAGACCCCAAGAAATCGAGAAACGTGACGAGTAAGAGCTGGCGCTCTTAAAAGAATTCGCCTAACACATTTCTGCCTCATTGGTCGTATAATTTTTTGGTTTTTTGATGGCATTTTCTTGTCGATATCTCTAGGTTCTTCAACCCCTGCCTTCTATAAAGCTTCCTCATAGCACTGAGGGTGTAACAAACCCGTGGTAGTCAAAGCGAATGGAAAACCTCCACTATTTCTCCTCTTTTCACTGCTTCATGCTTCCTTAACGGAGCACTTAAGGTGTTCACCTAGATATTATTCAGGTGTTCACCGAGACTGTTACTGCGCCTTTTCTTCACCTGTAACCAATTTTCAACATCGCTGATACCTGTTATGTAAACTCGGGAACTTAACAGGGGTGCACCGCGTACTGTTGAATCGCTGTCTTAGCAAGCTTTTCGGCGTATTCGCCAGGCGGGAGCAGTGCACGGATGAAATGCCTGATGTGCCTTTGGACAAAAATGGCAAGCAATCTGCCTGCCATATCGGGCAGCTGGTGCTGCGTGAGAGTGGCGCATTGATGCCACACCCAAGCTTGCGTGGTAATGTAAATCGATCTGTGAAAAATGTGGAGTTGAGCTCAGGGTAAACCACACCTGACTAATTTCGTGTTCTTTTGTTTCTGAAAAGCAGTGCACCTAAACAGGCTATAATATACAAAAAAAATTTATACACGCTTGTTCACAGTGCAAACACATTAAATCTCGCGTTGGCGCATGATATACTTTGGATTATTTGTCATTAAAGATTACACAGCCGCCGCGGTAGCTAAGTAGTTATTCTGCTCGGCTGCTGTCCCGAAAGATGCGGGTTCGATCCCAGCCGCGGCGGTTGAATTTCGCCGAAGGAGAAATTCTAGAGACCCGTGTACTGTGCGATCTCAGTGCACGTTAAGGAATTCCGAGTGGTCGAAATTTTCGGAGCCCTTCACTACGGCGTCTCTCATGGCCCGAGTCGATTTCGGACGTTAAACCCCCATAAACCGAACCAAACCAAGCCGATGGTGGTACTACGGCTCCAGAGCCGTCTCTTACATGCGATGTGTATATGCACGTTTGCCAAACTCTCTACCTGTTTCTCATCATGGTGCACATAATGGAGGATTCGGCTGAGCAGGCGCCCGAAGAGCTTTTATAGCTCCTGTGCTGATGAGACGAGTCAGCTTTCGCTTTTGTCTTTCTGTCCAGAAGCAACAGCGCCAGTGGCAACGGCCTGCGAGGAGCAGCAGCGGCGGTATCCTCGAGTGCAAAACATGCATGGAGGTGTCTTCTTCACGTGGGTGCGAGGTAGGACTCCGCAACGACCGTACTCAAGGCGGGCTTAAAGCGGGGATGGGTGAGCACGTCAGACTTATGTGTTGTTCCCTTACTGAAATGGTCTATATACTTTCTATAGACTTCTTATAGGCTCTTCCCTTCCTACAGAGATTTCTTTTTGACTATTTGTAGTCTGTAGACAAAATACTAATAAATGTGTATCAAACATTAAATGTCACGTTTAGGGCAGGATAGCCTATGGCTTATGTGTCATTAAACCCAACAAACACACGTATCCTCCAACCAGTAGCAGTATGGCAATATATCTATAGACTGTATTTAGACCGTGTCTGGGATTTGTATTGCCTATAGACTGCTCCCTAGGGTTAGTTTATAGAGTCTATAGACCTTATAGACCGAAGTCTATGGACAGTCTATAGACTGTCTAAGGAATTTTGTAAGGGTGACTGCCCCACTTGTTCAATTGAGTCTACAGTCTTTATAGACAGAAGTCTATGCACAGTCTATAAATTATTTAAATAGTTTTGTAAGGGTTAAGTCACTGCCCCACGTGTTTACTCGTCGTCAGTGAAAGTGAACGAGGGGTAAACATAATATGGCGCTGTTGCAAGAGCCGAGATACAGAAAGTTTTTTTTTAGGAATGAAGTTTTTATATGCTCAGCGAAGTAGTAATTACTGCGCTTTATTTTGTTTTTTTATTCAAAGCATCGTGTTTTCATTCTTACGATCTTCCCTACGTTTCCCCGTACCTGTATGGACTTCGAGGGTATCATGTAGGCGTGGGCATGTGGCGTTTTGCGGAGCACTGCGAAGCCTGTCCCTTTAATACCAAACTCGTGCCTTGCGTAGATGGATGAGTGACCGTGCGTGGCTGTGTGTGATGTACGGTCACACTCGCCTGGCACCGCCATGTGTGAGGCAAACTTAGCATACCCATATACTCACACCCGCGACCCAACGCATAACCTATACCGGGTGTTACAGGGAAGATTTTAAGTAATGTTCGAAAATAGGATTTTTGAGGTAAACATATGGCTTTTCTGGCATGGTATTGCCAGGCTTGGCGGACATAGTTATTAGAAAAACCAACTTAACGCATTTCTGCCGCATTGATCGTGTATATCTTTTCTTCTTTACTGGGATTTGCTTATCGATATACTCAGGTTAGCCGTTAGCCCTTCGGGTGTAACTAAACCCCAGGTATTCGACACGAATTGAAACCCTCCATTAAGTCTTTGATGTTCGTTCCTACTCTCACTGATTCATAATTCTATTTCTTAATGAAGCGCTTAGACGTTCACCGAGATGGAGACTTCACCTGCAGCCGATTGTCAATATCAGTGATACCTGTTACAGTCGGGAAGCTCAACTGGGGTGCACCGGGCATTGCTGCATGGCTGTCTTAGGATGCTTTTCGACAGCAACAGTGCACGTCTGAAATGCCTGTTGTGCCTCTAGATAAAACTGCAGGCAGTCTGCCCACCATTCAGGACAGCTGGTGCTGTGTGAAAGTGGCGCATATATGCTGTCTATACTCCGTTTCATTCATCATGTGCAACGCTGTCATATCTAGCGTTCTTGTTTGAGCTGCCTAGTGCGTTCCTTATGGCGAGCGAAACATAGTAAATGATTTGCCTGCAAGCTTATTACATGATACATTCGTCATGAGCATTATTAAATGCACTGTTACTGCTGACGACACGCTGTCGCCTTATCGTGCCGTAGGTCAATGGGCCACGGAATAAGCCGAGTAACACCTTTTCCTTTATTTTTTCATGCGGACTTCATCCACACCTTTGACGGCGTTGTACCTGATGTATGGAACGGAATATAACCTAAGCTTGCGTGGTAAGGTAAATCGATGTGTGAAGGACGTCGAGATTAGCTCACGATAACCCACATTTTGCTATCGGGTACGAAGCTGGAGAAACAGGAAAGAACCATTCAGGAGGTTTGGCAATCAAGATTTTCTACCCCCTCCTGCTCCCAGGAGATAATGCACATGTCAAAATTTTGTGTTCTTCAGTTTCTGATAAGCAGTGCACCTAAAGAGCTTGAAATATCCAAAAAACATCTTATACAAGCTTATTCTGAAATCAAACATCAAGTCTAGCGTTTGGTTTTTCATTTTCAAAAATTATATAAAGCGCACTTAGGACAACAGACAAGGGAGACCAAACAACACAAGCGCTTAACACTTACAGAGGAGCTCAAGGTACTAGAAATAAACTGAAGCAGAATTGACATTTGAGCTAGTTGGTTTTTCATTTTCAAAAATTATATAAAGCGCACTTAGGACAACATACAAGGGAGACCAAACAACACAAGTGTTTGGTCTCCCTTGTCTGTTGTCCTAAGTGCGCTTTATATAATTTTGGAAAAGGGTAGATGGTACTGCATGTTTATGCTTCTTTTATTTCAGCATCTCAAACGCACTTCTGCTACTTTCAGCAGTCAGTGGCGCTCGGCTGATCGACAAAATAAGATCTTCGCAATCCGCCTGCAATATGCCCGCTGTGTAAGAAATCTACGAACAAATTTCATGTCAGCCAGGTGAGAAATTGCATCTGCCTTATGCTAGAAGGGCGTAGAGCTTATTTTCTGACGACTTCCTCATTACTAATTCCGAATGCATCACTGACTTACTTGTCCGACCCTTTCGCCCCACCTCGCCGTATTATGCTGCGTCGCTGAGGTACACGTCGAACAGAATTCGGCGCGAGGTAATATGCTGATAGATGTTTTCTACACCGAGGACTGACATAGAAACTACGATGAATGTTAAAACGAGGAATGGGACTCCGTCATGGCTCGCGCAGGTATTACCATATACATGGTAGTTTTAGGAGAATAAATGCTTGAGCGAGTGTTGAGACATGCTATACGAAGAATGGCGCATTGCATCGACAGACACAAGCATTTCTGTGTGTGTGTCCTCTTCTGGTCCTTGCCAGTTCCTGCCGCGCCAATTTCCTCATAGTTTCAAGATTTGGCGGTGACAGGAGTACTGTGGTTGGAAGCGCACTGGCCAAACATGTGAATAGTTAAGCCATGAAAACCTTGAATAACTTATTATTATTATTCTGCCAAACTATAAGTTTTATTCACTGCGTGAAGGAAGCATTCAGACCAACAAATTCGGAAAAGCAAGGTGTGAATTGCTCAGCATCCTCCGATTTCGTCATGATGTAGTCCGCCATCCATTTTATCGAATCTATTGCTCTCTACAGTCTACAAGGGCAGCAACCTGAAGCGGATGGCCCACCACGCCAAGGAGTGCCACAGCAGGAGCTCCAGGTTGGCTTTTGTTGCCAGCTGGCCAGTTGCCAGGTAGGTAGTGTTCCACTGCAGCAGCAGGGAGGTTTCCTCCAAACCTCAGCGCCTCTGCTACACGGTGGTGCAGGCAGCCAGAAGGCAGCCGACAGGCAGCAACAACGGGCCACGAGCATGATGGGTTTGATGGGCCCAGATCTTGGACGCAACAAGGTGCACATTCGGCGACAGGCAGCGGGAGCTGTCCCTATGGGAGGGGACCCCACTGGGCCGCCATCCATAAAGCCAAGCTCCATGCAGAATGAAGGTGAGCTTTCAGTCAGGTTGGAGCAGCAAAGTAAACATGCAAAATGCAAAAGTAAAAATCCAGCCCCTTCCTAAAACTCTGTACATCGTCTCGTAATTCCCTTGGGGCACTGTGGAAGATAAAGACCTCCTCAGCCAAACAGGAGAGCGCCATAAAAAGTGTTCCTCTGTCCCTCGCCGTTTCTTGTCGTCTGCTTACGGCGTATAAATATGTGGTTAGAAAAATAGAATAGACGATGTCTATATATTCACGCAGATACAGCGACACGTAGAGATAGAGCATCCGCCTCGCGTGCAAGACTACCGAGGTTCGAATAACGGTGCCGCGCAATTCTCCACCGGGTTAAAAAAAATCCCCCGCATCGAAGTAGGTGCCTGGAGGATTAGTGCTCAGGCAGTTGCATTCGCAGCTTCGTTACCACGGAGTCCCTGCTGGGCCGGCGCCCACACGATGCGCCTAGGCGTGGGTTAGACGTTTACTAACGGCGTTCTAGAGCATATGTGATATGCTAGAGGACATCCCTCGCCCTTGACATAGTTCTCGCAAGCGAAGCGCGAATCTGTGATGGCAACCTTGCATTGGAGGTCTGCAACCTCGAGGGCGATAGCGACTTCTCGGCGTCGAAGGAGATCCCATTGCAAGGAGAGCTCATTTCAAGTTCTGGTGGACTACGACTGCTGTCTAGTGGCCCAATAGAGTCGTACCTGCGACGCCAACATAGAACACTGCGGGATTAGAACCAGGTTGTGCATCCAGCGGCCGAGCACACGCTGCTGTCCGGCCTTCGTGTGTTTGTGTGTGTGTGGCAAGGTGTTGGCACATAGCCTTTGCCACCACAGCTCTGGGATATGGAATGGTTCCTCCAGGATAGAGGGTATGTTATTTTTTGAGGCGAGTGAGTATACGTCCTCCTGGCCCCGTCTGCTGCAGCCTCGTGCATTGGCTAATGAGATGAGCCTCCCACAGCTCCGGGTAGGCATTGAGCACCCCCAGGGCCGTGAGGCAGGCCGTGGAGGTGGTAATCGGGAGGCCCAGAGCTCGTTTCACGACTTTGAGAATGTTGACGTCTGTTTATTGTTAGCTGCAATGAGGCGGAGGTAGAGCGCCAAGAACAGGATACGACTAGAAACACAAGCTTGAGCGAGACGGAGCGCATCGCGTCCGCGCAAGCCACCGCGTAGGTTAGACACGCGTCGTAGCATACGGCCTACCATTTCCCACACGCGCTTGAGTTTGGCGATGGTGGTGTCTGATTTTAGCCAGCGATAATTGTGTAAGCCCAAGAATCTGATCTCGTCAACCTCGCATACAAAACCCTCGCGGAGGGTAAGGCACATCGCGGTAGAGTCGGTCTTGCAGGTACGATTGTGTAGCAGCTAGGATATGGCTGGGCAAGAACGAGCCCGCATGGGGTGACCTAAGTCTCGATCGACTATGGTCGTGGCTTGCTGGAGGTTGCCCTCCATCTCACCGGCGCTGTCTTGGTTGCCCATAGTGTTATGTCGTCAGCATACATTGCGCGGTACGCTCTCTCCAGCCACTCTAGCAGCGAAGGTAGCTCCATCATTGCGATGTTGAACAGCAAAGGCGAGAGCACAGCGCCATGAGGAGTGCCCCTAGTCCCCATGCGGCAAGGTCCATTCTTTTGGTCATCCATCCAGAGCAGGGCCTGCCGTTGGGAGAGGAAGTCCCGGACATAGCTGAACGCCACAGCTCCGCAATTGGTGTGGCTGAGGTCGGACAGTATGCTGCCGTGTTTGACGTTATCGAAACCGCCCTTAAGGTCTAATGAGAGAATAGCGTGATCTCTGCGTATGGTTTTTCGAGGAATGGTGATATCCTCGCGGAAATGTAAGAGTGCGTCTTGGGCCCACATGTGCGAGCGGAACCCGTACATGGTGTCCTCAAACAGACCATTGGGTTCGAAATAGGAATATAACCGGTCTCGAACCATCGTCTCAAGAGTTTCCCAACGCGTGAGTTAAGCGCAATGGGTCTCAAGTTGCCAAAGTGCACTGTCTTTCCAGGCATAGGAATTAAAGTTACGAGGAGGGTTTCCCATTCACTAGGGAGGAGAAGCCCGCGCCAAACCCGATTGATATAGTCCAGGAGTTGAATATACGTCTGATCGGCCAGGTTCGGTAGCAGCGTAACTTTAATGCGATCGCGACCGGGAGCCAGACGCCTTCTCATTTTCTCTATGGCTGCTTTGAAGTCATAGAGCGCGAAAGGAGCGCCCAGGTACATGTTGGGTTGTCCTGCATACTGAAAGTCAGGACCTTGTGGGTCCTCTGTAAGGCTTAGGAAGCGCTCACACAGAGCCTCAGCTAGCTGTGCATTCGTGCCCGAGTATTGAGTAGAGCCCCCTTTAGGTTGCATTATGTTTCACCTCGCGTATTGGACGAGTCGAGGAGGGCGCGAAAGAAGTGCCGGGTTCTTTTGGAACTCAGGTGTCCTGCAGCTTGGTTGCAGCGTGCGGTCAAGTTGGAGTCAATCAAACGCACAGCATATTCCATGGCCTGTGTAGTGAGTTGTGCTATGCGTATCCTGCGACGGCGGTTCGTGTTGTGTGTGCGCTTCCTCGACGGATGACACCGCGGCGGGCCTCCCACAGCTGGAGGAAGTGGTCGGCCACCGCCGGCCTGTCTTCCGTCAGCGGAAGTGTTTGAGTGTGGTCGCGCTGCACTGCAGTGATGTCTGGCCCAAACGTCGTGCCCCTCTGTTAGTAGTACGTTTTGGATCGGAGCCTTGCGGAATTGGTGCCACTGTTTGAGTTGGGCTTGGCCTCAGCGTTTGCGGGACGCGTTTGTGTGAATGGTGACACAGAGTATGCAGTGGTGCCTACCAAGGGTATTGTTAAGTTTTGTGTGTAGTTGATTAAGGGGGGTGAGGTTGCGTGTTATGTACGCACCGACCCAAGTGGGGAAGATGGGGTCCGTAAGGGGCGTCAGTTGGAGCCGGGAAATTAGTTCGGACAGACGTCGACCTTTAGCGTCGTCTTCGCGGCAGCCCTACTAGATACTGTGGGAGCTAAAATCGGCCACGATAACGATTCGAGCCTTGCCTATCACCCGGGTCGCCTTGCAGAGGATCTCGTCCAAGGCAACCCTAGTCCATATGGGCTGGACATATACGTTCAGCACTATCAGGGAAAACTCCCGGCGTCGCAAAGGAAGGATTTGGACCATTGAACATTCGGTGTAGTCGTCGTTGATCTCGAGGTCGTGTGAAAGTGCGTATGTGATTTGTGATCGAGAATGCAAGCTCGGTTGTGTGTCTGGTACGTGCAGTATCTCGTGAGACGAACATCAGGGTCTGCTTCCTGAAGGGTGAGAACAGCCGCAGGTGCCTCCACAGTGGCAAGAAACGCAGCCCGACGGCCACCGCGGAGGAAACTCGAGTCTTAACACTGTGTAATCTCTAAGGGCTCGACTTGAGGGGAACAGTTAAGTGTTTTGGAACTAGCCATGGGTATCGGCAGATGATCGAAAGCGAAATTCGTCGTCTTCCATGAAAGCCACTCCAGTGTCAGCCAGATCTGGGCTATGGACGTGGTCGCCCCTTCTTGGTTATTAATGGAGCGTCTGACTTTACTCATGACCTCCCCTCGCGCACTTTCCTGAAACTGTTACACTTGAGGATAAAATAAAGGAATAAATTATGCATTCGAATGTCAAATAATGTTTTGTGTGTTAACCTCCTGATATAGAGAGCCTATCAAAATCTGAGAATCTGGCAACTGTTCAGTTTCTACAAAAGCATTGTAAAGCACAGCCAACTGTAGGCATGGCTGTCAAATCGTGGTATTCGTTCCTTTTGCACAAAATATTTCAACGCTCGCATTTTGTCACTTTCGCATCACAGCCCTCCCTCCTAGATATGCGTTTTTCTGTCAGTATTCCTTGCATGACTTCTTTCTTTCGCTTGTTACTAAAGGATACTTTTGTTTTGGAATCGAAGGCACTGCCTTTTTTTTTCGGCAAGTGAAAGTGTTACGTTTGAATCGGAAATAGTTTTCGCCTGCGCGTGGTTTTTTTAAAAGCAATAACGAAACCCTAATTTTTAACTCTGCAAACGCAGTGCACCGCAGCGGGAAACCTCTTGTGATGAACCAAAAGAGCCGAATGTTGATGAATGACGGCAATAAACAAAGTTCAGGTGTTGCGCGACACCAGCTGCGCCTGATTCACAAGCCCGCGCCGTTGAACTAAGGCGAGGTAGAACACTGTGCATCTATCGCGAATACGGCAAGCGCTACGCAGTGAGAGTAACTATATGTAATGACATGGTCGTCTCGCGAAGATACCCTTGAGGAAACTTCAGCGCGTCCGTTCTTTTCTCCCCCTTGCAGTGTCATTGCCGTCGCCTATAGGGCCCAAAAGTGGGCACCTCAGGCCCGCTCAGTTGCGGCTGTCGGCCTCCAGCGACCAAGACGGCCCTTATGACTCGACTGGCATCCCCACGACACCAGTGACGACCACCCCTGTTTCCACTGGACGAGTAAGTACCCTAAAAAACCCAGAAGAGGAGAAAGTTGCTGAAAACTCAATCGATAAGTGTCGTGCGCTGACAGGCAGCTCTTCAAGCATGCATGTTGGCATTTTCCAGACTTCTTTCTTTCCATGCCAGCACAGTAGGCAACAAATACATGGTCAACCGAAACCCACAGCTGTTTTGGGGCGCTCTGTTCTATTCGAAAAGGCTCAACAGGCTTAGCCAAAAAACGGCAAAGAAAACTACAGTTCTCTATTCGCGAGCTAACAGAACGAACAAACTGAAAAGGAGAAAAGGTCAAGATGTGAGCTTCTTGTTTGCAGGACGGATCGAAAATGAACAATTCAAACTACCTCAGTCAAGTAATTATAAATTCTTGATTTCTATTCAGCCCCTCCCTGCAAGCGTGACTAGACACTAGTTTCGTGCATATTACTAGACCCAGTGCGTGCGAAGGCTGCTGCAATGCAAGTTGCTCGTAAATTTCCGAAAAGCACTCTAGCAATTATTTTCTTTCAGTGCTCGTTATGATAGCGTGCACAGGGAGGCAGCCTTAAGGGCACACAATAAGTGGCAGGTCGGCAGGCTGCTACTTGAGTGGCGACCACTGATCCGGGATATTTGGCGAAAACTGTGCCCAGCTTTATGACAATCCCTTGCACTTCTATGTGCATCCCCCCTGAATTGACCAGTCAATTAGAATTTAATGCGAAAGCATTATATGTCCCATTAGACCAGTAGCCGCCGTCCGCTATCTAATGCACAAAATTCTGAGGATGTCAGAACATCTTTTGACGCGGCACCTGATTTCATTTCGGTGCCGCGTCATCATAGTCACCGCTCCCGCGCATGACCACATTCATTGCTTGGACATGTGGATCAAGATTTTCGCCCGCCAGCGTCCGACCCCTTGACAGTGCATGCATCATCATTCTATGTCAACATGCGCAGAATACTGCGCGCCGGGACTCCAGGTGGCGGCCCAGTGCAGTCAAGCTATAAATGGGCCTCGCGCTGACTTTGCAGTCACTGGGCACGGGCTTTTTGAGTTAGAAGGGTGGTCTTTTTTTTTGGCGTAGCAATTGTCAGGGGTGTAGAACAACAAAATGCACCTAAGACGTGCTAACTAGGAGGATAGTTAACTAAACTATATTCATTTTTAACTATTACTGTTAGGCTCCCTAATTATTGAGTGGCGCGTAGCCCACTGTAAGTAATATAATAATAATGCAAATGGCGCAGTATATGTCTTATATATCGTTGGACACCTGAACCTTGCTGTAAGGGAAGGGATAAAGGAGGGAGTGAAAGAAAACAAAAAAGAGGTGCCGTAGAAAAAAGAAAAAGAAAAAAGAAAAGAGGTGCCGTAGTGGAGGGCTCCGGAATAATTTCGACCACCAGGGGATGTTTAACGTTCACTGACATCGCACAGACACGGGCGCCTTAGCATTTTGCCTCCATAAAAGTGCAGCCGCCGCGGTCGGGTTCGAACTCGGGAACTCCGGATGAGTAGCCTAGCGCCCTAACCACTGAGCCACCGCAGCGGGTAAGAGCACATCTTTAAATTACTAAATTCAGGATAAAATGTGCAAAATATAGACAAATATCAATAATTTCAAGTATTATATTCACGGTTTATATAAATTGTTTTAATTATGGTCCATATAATAGCACTAACAATCAGTAAAGTTTTTACTCTTGAGTACATTTCTAAATATAAAGATTCTGCCTAAATTGCACGAGAGCAAAGTCACGTAGAGAAATTTCGGAGGGCACCCACGTCCGCCCACGTGCATGAATGCGAAAGCATGCACAGAACTTTCTAGAACGCCGTCTTTTTTTTCCACGGCGCCTGTAGACATTGAATTTTTCCTGTTGTTTTCTTCTTTTATTTAATTTTTCACTTACTCTTGTATAATCTTGTTTTTACTTATTTTTATGTAATATCCGTATCAGTTTTTAAAATTTTGAAAACGCGTTTACCCTCGGTGCTGTGGCCCGAGAAATTCTGGCTTCATCGTGCCAAAATACATGCGCTTTTGACAAGGTTGCACGCAAAGCAAACTTTCCAGCACACGTAACTCGACGAAATAGCCGAAGTCTGTTGGGCCACAGCCCCGACAGTAACAGCTTTTTCGAAAATCTGATAACTGACATGGATATTACTTGCTGTGGGCAGCACGCCTCTAAATGATTAAGGAGCGTAACAGTAATTGTTAAAAAGTTAACTATTCAGTATTAGTTAACCAGTTTCAGCTCTATTCTGATGTGCTACACTGTTGATAATGCTATGACGAAAAAGTGCTCTTGTGGCCCAAAACGCCCATTTTTAATAATCTTAGGTAAAACACCCTGTACAACACTTCCGAATCCTCACATGTAAGCAGTCAATTACAATATTGAAGAGGCATCCGTCATTCGCCACCTGCGGTGTAACGCTAGGCGCTTAACAACGACGTCATGACAGTCAACACCATTGGCTGGCGGGCTTCCTCTGAGGGGCCTTCCCACGCCGGATAGAATCGGCTGCTTAGAAACTGCGCGTGTGTCGCATCTGTGTCATAGTGTCATTTTCTACGAGTGCGGCTGCTCCGACTTGGTAGGAGCGTTTTCATGTTGTCATTTTGTTTTCTTTTTTTTTCAATAAAACTCTAGTGGCAGACGGATTTTGTTAAACCCCCAAGAACCCCATAAACGTTAAACCCCCATAAGCCAAACCACACATAGCTAGCATAATGGTAATTACGTCAAGTGATTTTTATAGGTGCAATTTTTGTTTTCGGTGCGAAAAAATCGGGGGGTTGAATGCAGCAGGTGACTGTTGTCCCGCAATTCCACTGCACTGCACAACACGGAGGCAGCGACGCTGCTCGGTATCCTAATCTTCCAAGTGCTCTCACCCTGGCTCTCACGTTCAGGCCAGGGGGAGGAAAGCGCGAGCAAATTCCCTTTCCGGCTAATTGGAGAAACCTTCGCTGAAGCCGCAACTGGTCCGCTATCCGCTATGAACGTAACTGACGGAGGAACTGGCGCTAGCGTCTGTGATAAATAGCGAGGTATAACAGCAAGAAGTTTCTGAAACCAGAAAAGATGGATCTCTCTCTCACATTCTCCCTCCCTTTTAATTTTTCTGACCCGCGTGGCCGTTGTAACCACCTCGCATTCTTTGCGTGTTTCGCGAACTCGGTCCGTCTCATTATCTCGGGCCCTGTCGCCTGCTTTGCGGCGTCTGTTACAGACGCTTTGGCCTCGTGCCCCTTCATGTGTTAGTGATGTCGGTGCTGCGACAGCTACGGTAGTGTTTGGTTTTGTCCTCGTGACCTTAGAAATTTCATGCGACGAAGTTCTGTGAGACCCGCACAGAAAAGACGAAGACTTCTACCTGCTCTTGCTTTCTCGGGAACTACCGCTCATTTCGACGCCTTGGAACATGAACTATCATTGAATTACAGCTGTTCACGAAGCAGTCAATGTGTTTTGTCCGCAGAAGAGTCGGAACATCGGGGGGAATTTGTATTTGTATCCGAGCCGCTCCGGTCGCGCTTCGATGGAGGCGAAATGCCAAAGGCCCGTGTACTGCGCGATGTCAATGCACGTTAGAAAATCTCAGGTGATCAAAGTTACCGGAGCCCTCCACTATGCGGCGTCCCTCACACCTTAAGTCGCTTCGGGACAGTAACCCCCATGAACTAACTTTGATATCGCATATATTAGCATGAAAAGCGAAGGCTATTACTTGCTAGTGGTTTGCTTTCATGTGCTTAAATGATTCTTCTGTACCGTGTGAAAAGTTTGCATGGCATGGTCGCACATGTATTGCGTGAACGATGCACGAAATGATGCACTAAAAACGCCAGCCACGCCATTTGAGAGAAAACGTCTCTGGTGCGTCGACACACATTATCTGTATTGTACGGAATGCTATAACATGGACATATAAGTTTATTTTCGGAAATATCTTTTAGACTGAAAGTAACGGTAAGGACATACGTGTCAAAAAAAGCGTAGAAAATAAGTGCACTGTTCTCTGTATATTGGTTCAGCGCTGCGGTTACCATTACCATTGCTGACCAGCTGTGCAACCAATTTTAACATGCCGCTATAGCAAAGAAAGGCGTTCGGAAACAAAGTGAAGCGCTGCGCGCTGCCATGCACAGAGCTGGCGGACAAAGTTACAAGCGCCCACCACCCCTAGCGGGACCTATTTTGGACCGGTCCGCGCTGGAAGATGATGCCTTGCGAACACCCTCGTTGTCATATAGATTCCCTCCGCCTCCTTCCCCTTCTTTGTGGAAAATAAAGCTTGTATGTATGAATCGAAAGGTCAAAGGTCATGAGCAGGTGGTGCGACACCATGATGGTCCACAAGGTTAGGCTGAAGGGCTTAGCTGTGGTGCGACTTATAGCCATACGTGACCTCTAACTCGGTGAAGGTCAAATTTAGTGCCCCGCGAGACCATAGCGCAGTGAACCTTTCGATTCAAAAAGCCGCCGCGGTGACTCTGGTTATGGCACTCGGCTGTTGACCCGATAGACGCGGGTTCGATTCCAGCCGCTGCTTTCTAATTCAGATGGAGGCTAAATTCTAGAGGCCCTTGTACTGTGCGAAGAAAGAACATCAGGTGGTAGAAAATTCCGGAGCCCTTCACTATACGGTATCTCTTATAGCCTGAGTCGCTCTGGCACATTAAAACCCCAAAACCAGTAGGTTAGGAAACAAACAGGAGATAAGGATGTCTGCGCTTATCTCGAGAGTACGAAACTGATGACAGCAGTCGAACAGAAAATGGATAGTCATCCGGACTATCTTCCAAAAGAAAGGAAGTGTAGCAGGTTGTGGTAGGGACTATGGTGAGTACGTTCGTTTCAAAACTGC
>JARKHS020000112.1:57500-67384 GCA_030143305.2 Amblyomma americanum
AGGCAGGCAGGCAGGCAGCAGGCAGGCAGGCAGGCAGGCAGGCAGGCAGGCAGGCAGGCAGGCAGGCAGGCAGGCAGGCAGGCAGGCAGGCAGGCAGGCAGGCAGGCAGGCAGGCAGGCAGGCAGGCAGGCAGGCAGGCAGGCAGGCAGGCAGGCAGGCAGGCAGGCAGGCAGGCAGGCAGGCAGGCAGGCAGGCAGGCAGGCAGGCAGGCAGGCGCAGGCAGGCAGGCAGGCAGGCAGGCAGGCAGGCAGGCAGGCAGGCAGGCAGGCAGGCAGGCAGGCAGGCAGGCAGGCAGGCAGGCAGGCAGGCAGGCAGGCAGGCAGGCAGGCAGGCAGGCAGGGCAGGCAGGCAGGCAGGCAGGCAGGCAGGCAGGCAGGCAGGCAGGCAGGCAGGCAGGGCAGGCAGGCAGGCAAGGCAGGCAGGCAGGCAGGCAGGCAGGCAGGCAGGCAGGCAGGCAGGCAGGCAGGCAGGCAGGCAGGCAGGCAGGCAGGCAGGCAGGCAGGCAGGCAGGCAGGCAGGCAGGCATGACACATACAGACGCAAGGGGATTGGCCAAGGTTCAGTAGATAATCCCAATGAGGTGTTTGCGCGGGGAAAAATTGGCGTGAGAAGACTAAATCAATATAAAAAATTGAAACAGTCAAATGAATTAAAGAAATATTAATTACCAGGAATAGAATCGAGCATTTTTGGACATGCGACAAAATTTTGTATGCAGCTAACAAGGTAATCGACCAGCTGCAAAGAGCACGCGCGACTCACTTCTTTGTCCTCAGACGCCGCCTGGGGACACCTGGCAGCATTATTCCCCCTCCACACCCAAAAAAAAGGAAGCAAATACGTGGGCGCACTTGGAGCGAACGAGGTGCCCGTTACTGCGTTAAGTACGGCTTCATACGCATCACGCGCACGACCTCAGGCTGCGGTCGACGGCGCGAACTGAGCAGAGTGCCATCGGGGAGGACTTCATACATCACATCCGTGATGCGTCCCAGCACTGTGTAGGGTCCAAAGTAGCGGCTCAGAAGCTTCTCCGACAGGCCGGGGCAACGTACCGGGGTCCATACCCACACTTTGTCGTCGGGGTGGCACTCGACGTGGCGATGTCGTTGGTTGCAGCGTTCTGCATCCGTTGCCTGCTGCCGGCGGATGTGCATACGGACCAGTTGGCGGGCTTCCTCTGCGTGCCGAGTAAATTTCTCGGCATCTGCCGTGAGCGCCTGGTCGTCAGGGGGGCACGGAAGCATGGCGTCGAGCATCGATTGGACATCACGGCCGTAGACGAGGCGAAACGGCGTGAATCGAGTCGTTTTCTGAATCGCCGTGTTGTAGGCAAACGTCACATATGGGAGGATCTCGTCCCAAGTCTTGTGCTGTACGTCGACGTACATTGCGAGCATGTCTGCTAAGGTTTGTTGAGGCGCTCCGTGAGCCCGTGTGACTGCGGGTGGTATGCAGTAGTCCTGCGGTGGTTCGTGTGACTCAGCTGGAACACCTCGTGCATTAGCTTCGCTGTAAACGCGGTGCCCCTATCGGTGATGGCGGAGGACGGAGCGCCATGTCGTAAAACAATGTGGTGTGTGAAGAAGCACGCGATTTGGGAGGATGTACTGCGCGGCACCGCCTGGGTTTCCGCCTAGCGCGTGAAATAATCAGTCGCAACTATAATCCACTTATTGCCATAAGACGACACAGGGAATGGACCCAGAATATCAATGCCGACTTGGTCAAAAGGTGTGCGAGGTGGCGCAATTGGTTGGAGCAAACCTGCGGTCTTGAGCGGTGGTGACTTACGACGCTGGCACTCACGGCAACCTCTGACGTAGCGGTGGATGGTCTTTGCAAGTTTAGGCCGATAATAGCCCTGACGCACTCGAGCGAGCGTGCGTGCAAATCCCAAATGGCCAGAGGTGGGCTCATCATGACACGCCGAAAGGATGTCGTCGCGGAGGTCTGATGGCACGACTAGGAGGGAGGGCCGGTCACCCTTGCTGGAGTTTTTCTTGAACAGTGCACCACTGTGAATGCAAAAAGAGGACAAGTGGCGGGAAAAGTGTCGAGATATGTTGGAAGCATGGCCCTCCAGGTGATCCATGACAGACCGCAGGTCAGCGTCTGCACGCTGCTTTGCCACTAAGTCCGAACTGCTGATCACACCTAGGAAACGATTGTCATCCTCTTCGCTGTCATCAGCTTGCTCGACGGCTGCGCGTGAGAGCGTGTCGGCGTCTTCGTATTTACGTCCTGACTTATATGCAATTGTGGAATCAAATTCTTGAAGACGAAGGCTCCAGCGTGCTAGGCGGCCTGATGGGTCTCGGAGATGGGTCCCGGTGGAGTTGTTGATTTCGGTGCGCGAGAGTGTGCGACTCCCATACGCGATCACACGTTTCACGTCTCCTTGATGTTGAACGAGGACGGCACCAAACCCGATGTTGCTAGCGTCGGTGTATATCTCGGTAGCAGCCTCCTCATCGAAATTGGCCAGCACAGGGGTAGTGTGCAGCCGTTGGCGCAGCTCTGTGAAAGCAGCCTGTTGCTCGGCAGTCCAGACGAACGGTGTATCGTCACGTGTTAAACGGGTGAGGGATTCACCCATCTTGGAGAAGTCGGCCATAAAACGACGGTAGTAGGCGCACAAACCCAAGAAGCGCTTGAGCGTTTTCTTTGTAGTTGGACGGGGAAACTTGGCTACGGCGGCAGTTTTCTCGGGATCGGATCGTATGCCATCGGCGCTCCCAACATGGCCGAGATACTTGAGCTCTTTGTAGCCAAAGTGGCATTTCTCGGGTTTAAGTGTCAAGTCGGCCAACCGCAGGGCATCCAACACGGTCCGTAGGCGTTCAAGGTGTTGGTCGAAGGTTTCTGAGAACACCACCACGTCATCTAGGTAAACTAAAGAGGTTTTTGAGGCCAGCCAGGACAGTATCCATCATGAGCTGAAACGTCGCTGGAGCAGAGCAAAGGCCGAAGGGCAACACCTTCAATTCATATATAGGCCGTCGGTTGAGATGAAGGCCGTTTTTTCGCGGTCACGTTCATCAACCTCTATCTGCCAATATCCGGTCTTTAGGTCGACCGACGAAAAATACTTGGCGCGGCGAAGTCTGTCGAGCGAGTCGTCGATGCGGGGCAGCGGGTGGACGTCCTTTTTCCTTATGGCGTTCAGCTTGTGGTAATCCACGCAAAAGCGCAGTGTCCCATCCTTCTTGCTAACAAGCACGACGGGCGACGACCACGGCCTCTAAGAGGCCTGAATAATGCCGTCTGTAAGCGTCTCCTTCACCTGCGTTTGGATAGCGTCGCATTGCTTCGGGGAAAGGCGGTACGGCTGCTATCGTATGGGGCGAGCGTCATCGGAAGTGATGATCCGATGCTTCGTGATCGTCGTTTGCCGCACTTTCGAGGAGGATGCGAAAGAGGTTTTGTACTGGAGCAGTAGGGCGCGGAGGTCGCGCTGTTGAGTCGCTGAGAGCCCGGAGCTATTATCGATACGATCCAGGGACGTGTCCAGACGGTCCATGGCCTCGGACGCAAAGCACTCAGTGACATCGGCCAATTGGTCGGCCCACGCGACGGCAGTAGCTCGGAAAAGGTGACGAGGTTCGCTCGTAAAATTAGTAATCAGGAGTTCCGACCGACCGTTACGGAGGTGTACAACACTTCGGGCCGCGCAAATGCCATGTGTCAGCAGCAACGAAAGGTTGCCCTCGGCAACTGCAGGTCCATCACGTAGCCCGTCATCGTATTCAACGCTTGCAAAAACACTGGAGCGCGGCGGGATCAAGACTTTCAGTGGAAATACGAAGGGCGGAGCTGCGTTGCTGAACGTCGGAGGTGTTGTCGGCTTTCGCTGTCGAAAACGTAACGGTTCTGTGCCGCAGGTAAATAACAGCACCATTCTCAGGGAGAAAATCTACGCCCAAAATCAGGTCACAAGAACAGTCGCGGAGCACCAGGCAGCTATGAACGTCGAGTCGCTGATCTGGACGCTAGCCGTGCGCTGTCTAAGCGGAGTAATGATATGGCCCCCCGCCGTTCGGATCTGCACGCCAGAGCAAGGGTTTGCAACTTTCTTTAGAAACGTTGCCAATTTGCCACTGATAATTGAAAACTCCGCTCCTGTGTCCACCAACGCGCTAATGCTGTGACCATCAAGAAGCACGGGTATGTCGAGGGAGAAGCGGTCCTTTAGTTCAGCTGCTGTCGTCGACGTCGTCAAACTCTGTCATCGGATATCTGCGTCGTCTGCATCGTCAGGGGGTCTTTACAGCGTCGATATCCAGCGACCACGCCCCCGGAGGTCGCTTTCCTCAGTTTTCCCGGTGAGGGCTGTCGGCGAGCGGTCCGCCGTCGCTCGCGAGGAGTTCTGTGCATTCGGTGAAAACGATGATCGGCGAGGTAATGGCGATCGGGACTGACGGCGGGCCATGGGCCACTGAGGTTGCTGGGTCAGGTACTCTTCAATCTCACGGGGCCGTTGGCCAAACCGGGGCCTTGGCGCATCGGAGGGAAAACCCTGCAGGTCAAGCATTCGGTATGGGCACCGGCGGAACAGGTGACCGGGCTCCCCACAGTGGAAGCACAAACGCCGGCGGTCAGGGCCAGACGTCCGCTCTGCGCAGGGGTTCTCGATCACTCGAGATGCGCTGCTGCCCTGGCTGCACGGAGTGTAGCAGGACGTCGTGATGGTTGGGAAAACCTGCCGCTGGATTAGGGGCAGGGCGTCGCAGCGAGTCAGCGTAGGTCTGGCGGCAGTAGTCTGTGTGGTTGGGTGGTTGAAATGTCGGTGGATTTGGGGTGGGGCGTCGCAGAGCTTCAGCATATGTCGGGCGGCAGTAGTCTGTCTGGGTAGGCTGTGGTTCGGCATGTAGTAACGGAGGCCTGATAGCTTGCTGCACCTCTTCGCGGATAACGCTCATAAGTTAGCTGGCCGCTGTCTGAGACGTACCACAAACCTTCTCTAGCTCCTTACGGACAACAGCGCGGATCTTGTCACGGAGAAGGTCGGTATTGCTGTTGAAAACCGGGAGAAAATCCGTAACAGAAGCAGCAAGGACTGGCCGGTCGTGCGCGGTGGAACGCTGCCGGAAGACCTGCTCCATCGTGACTGCCTCCGCTAGAAACTCGGCAATAGTGCTGGGGGGCTACGCACGAGGCCGGCGAAAAGCTGTTCTTTAACACCGCACATTAGGTGGCGCAGCTTTTTGGCTTCCGACATGGCTGGGTCAGCCCGTCAGAAGAGCCGCGTCATGTCTTCGACGTACATGGTAACAGTGTCGTTGGGCATTTGCATACGGGACTGCAAGGCTCGTTCAGCTTTCGTCCGCATTTCTTTCAGATCGGCCCACTCGAAGCCCTCAGCAACAGACGACGAAGTGACTCTGTCTGATTTGCTAAGTCCGCATTTGACCGCTGATCCGCCCGCCGTGGTGGCTCAGTGGTTAGGGCGCTCGGCTACTGATCCGGAGTTCCCGGGTTCGAACCCGACCGTGGTGGCTGCGTTTTTATGGAGGCAAAACGCAAAGGCGTCCGTGTGCTCTGCGATGTCAGTGCACGTTAAAGACCCCTAGGTGGTCGAAATTATTCCGGAGCCATCCACTTCCGTGAGATGTGGCGCCCCGGAAAAATAAACTCCTAAATGTAAGCTATGCAGGCCTAAAACACGACGAGATACGAACGCGTGAACACGGCATCTACATTCGGTCGTGTTACTCAACCCCGCAGGACAAAGCCTATACCATGGCACTGAACTCGAATCTTCACTTATTCTGGGAAGAAAGCAACTTATTTGCGCAGCTCTAAGGGTCCACTTAAGGGGACAGGGTAAGAGAAAATCTGAAAATTTTCGATTTTTTATTTCTGTTCAATTGCTAATTCTGCATTTTTTTCTGCACTTTAACTTTATCGCAATTTTTCCTGCGTTGTGTATTATGTCACTTCAAAGAATAGCTTTGCAAATGAGGAAACACGGCCAGGCCACATTTTTTGGTAGAGGCAATGTCTTGCCAGCGATTTGAAACACAATTCCATCACCGGAACAAAATGCCTCATATTTCAGTTGGAGTAAACATATTTAGGAACAATCTTGGAGCTCTCAGGCTGCCTTATATCATTTTTTGGCCTTCAATCGCATCATCTGGTCGCAAGCTCCAAAAAATGCCTCTTCAGTACCAGAAGCACTAAGTATGTGCACAGCAGATGCTCTCATAACATGCAACAGCGCTAAAATAGCAAGCGCAAACGTTCTGCACCCCTTTTGGCTAACCTGGAGTAGTAACTCTCTCCACCGGCTGAAAGACGATGACTGGTGACAAGTGTCGTCTTGTGGCTGAGCAGCATAGGAAGTAAAAACAAAAAGTGTAGGAAACTAAACGACCTTTAAAAAACCCTAATTTACATTGGAATAATGACTATGGAGGTCGTGCCTGTGGAATAAATTGGTCAACAAAGGTTTTCAAGGCGAAAAAGTTGGTAATATTTACTCTTTGCTTTAAACTCATTTATCTCGAAGCAATTTTTTTTGTTCCGACGTACCATTATCTTCAAAACAATACAAGGCAGAAGGCCCATTCTCTTTTTGTGCTTTTTATCATCATGTGCGAATGTACTGAACCAAAATTAGCCATGCGAATTTTTTTTTACTTTATATACAGAGGTAGTCGGTTATATTGATTTTAATGGCTCAAAAGCAGCTTCACAAAAAGCAGCCTTGATTATTATCTAGTCCTGGAGAGAAACATAGTAAAAGATAAGTGTTTTAATAGTGTTACAAAGTGTTCATTCGGTCGAAAGAGCGCAACGCAAGGATACAAGTGATATAAACAGTTAGGCGCTACCTCTATTGGTTGTTGCGGAATGTGTACCGAAACATGCCCTACAATACATGGAAAGATGGGGCTTACCCTCTCCTCTTAGAAAGCAAAGCACAAAATGGCCGGTGTGTGCCTCTTATGTTGAAACAAGGATGTGCCATGCAGTGCATTACAGGACAACAATAGTCGTCGGCGATGGCATTCAACTTCAAAAACTTTTCTTTTTGCCCAAGGCAGAAATTGCTTCGTTAAAAATCGCTGAGCGTAGTTAGGATCATATTAGCCATTTGATAGCCGTATCTTTTATTTTTACTTGGATTGCCTCTCTATAGAAGTTAAGGCTGAATACGCGACAAGTCGGACATTTTTGAAACCTGGGACCTTTTTTACGTTAACTTTGTGTACACGTCCTAGAAAGTCTATGAAGGGTTTAGTGATAGCTCAGGAGTGTCGCATACGTTTTGTAAAAAAAACTTAGGTCGTGCATTCTGAGTTAAAATATAATAATAATAATTGGTTTTTGGAGAAAGGAAATGGCGCAGTATCTGTCTCATATATCGTTGGACACCTGAACCGCGCCGTAAGGGAAGGGATAAGGAAGGGAGTGAGAGAAGAGAAGGAGGTGTCGTAGTGGTGGGCTCCGGAATAATTTCGACCACCTGGGGATCTTTAACGTGCACTGACATCGCACAGCACACGGGAGCCTTAACGTTTTTCCTCCATAAAAACGCAGCCGCCGCGGTCGGGTTCGAACCTGGGAACTCCGGATCAGTAGTGGAGCGCCCTAACCACTGAGCCACCGCGGCGGGGCGCGTTAAGATGAAGAACTGAAAATTTATACATGTTCTGCTGGCAGTTTATTCTCGGTTGATACTAAAGCACAGTGCGTGTACATTGTTCGCGAAAAATTTCGACCGTAGAAAAGAATTTTTTAATAACACCTAATTTTACACTATTCTGGGAAATTCAGACCAGTGTCACATGACTACAAGTTCTTTTCCCCAAGATATTGAAGGAAATTATTTTCGACCGTCTGATAAAGGGTCATAAATTTTGGTTGAGAAATCGGGGAGGGTAGAGCGCGAAGTCTGGTACGTTTGGCGTGGTGTTTGGCTTGGAAGCACCTAGTAAGGAGCACAAAGGGGCACCGAGTGCCGTGGTCTCTTCTAAGTTCCTGTCCTTTACCACCAGTGCATGGTTGTCAAGCCGTTCTTAGCATTTTCCACACCACCCGAGGCAGCAGAAGACGGTCGTCAGTATGAGTAGCTAATCCCAATGTACCCTAACAATACACACGCTCCGTCCCTGGCTCTCAGTTTGCAACGAAATGGAGTGAATAAAATATATTTCATTTTGTATTTCATTCATTTGTGTCATTCTCGTTACGGAGACCGTAGCAAAGCCAAAAGCAAGAAGCCTAACACAGGGTTATGTGTAATCTATTCAACTACTTGACGTATCATTAGCAATATTCACATTAAAAAAGAAAAAAATAGTGGCATGAGAGACAACAGCTTAACTGCTGTTGCCAGAGCAACGTGAAGTTCAGATCTTGGATATAAATTTTATAGAGCGCTGCAGACATATCTCTGCAACCTTTGTTGATGGCTGTCGCGTAGCACCCGTTGTCGAGACGTGACGACCGAGTCGTTTCGATGCGCCTCCCTGAGTAGCCAAACTGAGAACAATGTTCTCTGTGACACAAGCTCACTTTATCCAGCTGCACCGTAAGCATCCAGTTCCGACATAACAAGCCAGCTAAAAAAGGGCCCGAGACCTCTCCGTTACGTCTTACCGTTTGAATTGCAACTCAACCAATCATCGTAATCCAGTGAGCCGAAGTACCCGGGTTTGAACCCGACCGCGGCGTCCGCGATTCGACGGGGGCGGAACGCAAATAGGCACCCGTGTGTTGTGCGATGTCAGTGCACGTTAAAGATCCCCAGGTGGTCGAAACTATTGCGGAGTCCTCCAATACGGCATCTATTTCTTCCTTCCCTCACTCCCTCCTTTATCCCTTCTCTTATGGCGTGCTTCGGATGGCCACTGAGTTACGTGAGACAGTTGCTGCGCTATTTCCTTTCCTCAGGAACCGATTTTCATATTAATCTTGGGAGAATTGACTTTTTGGGCGCGAAGCCCACACAGCTTCTAGCGATTTCAATTTATCGTTCATTCAGGGAGGCATCTGCGTTTGTGTGTGATTTTGCAGGCGAGCAAGACATTCCGCAGACTCTGAGTGGTCGGCCATTGCGCCAAGCCGCAGTGGGCAAGAACTACAGAGAGCCTGGAAGTGGAAGGTAAGCACGCATTTCATCTCCTTGGAACATGTGTGAGGGTTCGCTGGACGAAGGAGCGCAGTCTCTCATGCGAGCGACGATGGTATGGTTGAAGTTGAAGCTAGCTGTACTGACTATTCCTAAAGTGTAACGTGGCCCACTGTGTGCAAGAGGATGCGCCGAATATAGCCGGGATAGAAAGTGAACCACAATTAGTTGATAGCTTGCACTGTATCATGCAGTAAGGACTTATTTTTTAATTCTGAATCTGTATCCCTCCACGATCTCACCCCTATCGCCGTGCGTTCACTGTTTGTATGCAGAAGCCACATAGCAGTAAGCGGACGGTCAGTAACGTGAAACACGGGCGCGTATCATATGTATATGCGACCAGGGCTGGTCTTGTGCGGAACTGAAATGAGGAGCGCTGTCACAATCACTTTCACGTGGCATCGAAAAGGGTCCTTGCCTCGTGCCACTTTTTACAAAATGGTCCGAGCTCAAATGCGAATTTTGTGATCATTTAACCTAATATCGCTGGGCAAGGTAATGAATACCGGTGCCAAAAACGGGTGCTCCGAGAAGGTCTTCGAACACTATTTTCGTTTAGATTGAATAGAGCCGTGTTCCCGCCGGTAACACAACACATCTATGGTACGCGGCCTGCAGTGACAGCAGGGACCTGTAGCGCTTGCCGGCCGATTTGAAGTGCTTATGCGGCAACTTCCGTTTTCTGGAAATAAAGGGACAATAAATGTTCACTGCTTGAATTCCACGTTATAATGAATCT